>CM076584.1:253479129-253774129 GCA_034641835.2 Pinus albicaulis | reverse complement strand
CTATCTGGAAGGTTGTAATTTCCTAACTGCCGCAGTTTCTACTCCTGCTAATAGTTTAGCACATTCTTTGCTGCTATTAAGGGGTCCCGAAGCACAAGGAGATTTTACTCGTTGGTGTCAATTAGGTGGTCTATGGACCTTCGTTGCTCTTCATGGTGCTTTCGGTCTAATAGGTTTCATGTTACGTCAATTTGAACTTGCTCGATCCGTACAATTGCGACCTTATAATGCAATTGCATTCTCTGCTCCAATTGCTGTCTTTGTTTCTGTATTTTTGATCTATCCATTGGGCCAGTCCGGTTGGTTTTTCGCACCTAGTTTTGGTGTAGCAGCTATTTTCCATTTTATCCTCTTCTTTCAAGGTTTTCATAATTGGACCTTGAATCCATTTCATATGATGGGAGTTGCCGGAGTATTGGGTGCTGCTATTCTATGTGCTATTCATGGTGCTACCATGGAAAATACTTTATTTGAAGATGGTGATGGTGCAAATACGTTCCGTGCCTTTAATCCGACTCAAGCCGAAGAGACTTATTCCATGGTCACTGCTAACCGCTTCTGGTCCCAGATTTTTGGAGTTGCTTTTTCCAATAAACGTTGGTTACATTTCTTCATGTTATTTGTGCCAGTGGCCGGTTCATGGATGAGTGCCATTGGAGTAGTTGGTCTAGCTCTAAACTTACGTGCCTATGATTTTGTTTCCCAGGAGATCCGTGCAGCAGAAGATCCTGAATCTGAGACTTTCTACACAAAAAATATTCTCCTGAACGAAGGTATTCGTGCGTGGATGGCGGCTCAAGATCAGCCTCATGAAAACCTTATATTCCCTGAGGAGGTCTTACCCCGTGGAAACGCTCTTTAATGGAACTATAGCTTTAGCTGGTCGTGATCAAGAAACCACTGGTTTCGCTTGGTGGGCCGGTAATGCCCGACTTATCAATTTGTCCGGTAAATTGCTTGGGGCTCACGTGGCTCATGCCGGATTAATTGTATTCTGGGCCGGAGCAATGAACCTATTCGAAGTGGCTCATTTCGTACCGGAAAAACCTATGTATGAACAAGGGTTGATTCTGCTTCCCCATCTAGCTACTCTAGGATGGGGAGTCGGTCCTGGTGGGGAAATCGTGGACACTTTTCCATATTTTGTATCTCGGGTACTTCACTTAATTTCTTCTGCGGTTTTAGGTTTTGGTGGTATTTATCATGCACTCATAGGACCCGAAACTTTAGAAGAATCTTTTCCATTCTTTGGCTATGTATGGAAAGATAGAAACAAAATGACCACAATTTTGGGTATTCACCTAATCTTGCTAGGTGTTGGTGCTTTTCTTCCAGTGCTCAAAGCTTTGTATTTTGGAGGTGGATATGATACTTGGGCTCCCGGCGGTGGAGATGTAAGAAAAATTACGAACCCAACTCTTAACCCAAGTGCTATATTTGGTTATTTACTTAAATCTCCTTTCGGAGGAGAAGGATGGATCGTTAGCGTGGACAATCTAGAAGATGTAATTGGAGGACATGTATGGTTAGGTTCCATTTGTATCTTCGGTTGTATCTGGCATATCTTAACCAAACCTTTTGCATGGGCTCGCCGTGCATTCGTATGGTCCGGAGAAGCTTATTTGTCCTATAGTTTAGCGGCTCTATCTCTCTTTGGTTTTAGTGCTTGTTGTTTCGTTTGGTTCAACAATACAGTTTATCCCAGTGAATTTTATGGGCCCACCGGCCCAGAAGCCTCTCAAGCTCAAGCGTTTACTTTTTTAGTTAGAGACCAACGTCTTGGAGCTAGTGTGGGGTCTGCCCAAGGACCTACTGGTTTAGGTAAATACCTTATGCGTTCTCCGACTGGAGAAATTATCTTTGGGAGGAGAAACGATGCGCTTTTGGGATCTCTCCGTGTTTCTTGCTGGAACCCTAAGGCCCTAATGTTTTGGATCCTGCGGTTGAAAATGAGAAAAAAGACATACAGCCCTGGCTTATGAACGACGTATGTTCAGAACATATGACCTCATGCTCCCTTAGGTCATTTAAATTCGTGGGCGTTGTGTAGCTACCGAAATCAATGCGTGAATTTATGTCTCTCCCGTTTATTATCCACCTCCCATTTCGTTCTAGGGTTTTTCTTCTTCGTAGGCCATTTGTGGCGTGCGGGAAGGGCTCGTGCAGCTGCAGCAGGATTTGAGAAGGGGATTGATCGTGATTTCGAACTCGTCCTTTCCATGACTCCTCTTAATCGAAAAATAGATCAAACTTTTCGTATGAAGATAAATCGATTCAATTTCATTACATCTATCTCCTATACTTCCACGGATAGGGAGTATTTAAAATACTCTTAAAATCGGATTTGTAGTTTCGCCATTGCTATATACAGCCGAGCTATTCTCTTTTTTTTTTTTTTATTGGACCGGACCAATAAATGTGATTGTTGAAAAACAACAGGAGAGAGAGGGATTCGAACCCTCGAAAGTTTTTTTTTACTATACCGGTTTTCAAGACCGGAGCCATCAACCACTCGGCCATCTCTCCCGAGGGACAACTTCTATTCTACCCCCTCGGATAATCCCTAACTATAAGCATAAGGCCGGGTCGATACCAACTATACCTTTGACATATGGTGATTTTTCATCATCATCTAGAATGGAAAAAAAAAAAAAGAAACGAATTTCCCTCTCCTCTCACACTCAAATATCAAATTGAAAAATTTTGAAAAGCTCGATCAATTTATGGTCAAATCCTTTCCATAGTGCATTTGATCAGAATTGAAAATTGGGGATCAGATGGCATAGTCTATTCAATCTGTTGGGAGCTTGTAAGATCACAACCATGACTATTGCTTTCCAATCGGCTGTGTTTGCATTAATTGCTATTTCATTTTTACTAGTGATTGGCGTACCTGTTGCACTTGCCTCTCCTGATGGTTGGTCAAGTAGCAAAAAATGTTGTATTTTCGGGTGTATCATTATGGATCGGATCAGTCCTTTTTGTAGGTATCCTTAATTCTTTCATATCTTAGATCTGTTCTAGATGTTTTAGGTGCAAACCCCCTCCCCCCCCCTCCCGGAGGGGCTTTATAGCTCTTCTGAAGGGCCTTTTACTTCAGGCCCAAGGAGGAGGGGTTTTCCTTATCCGTAATTTAATGAATAAATGAATAATTGGACCATTCAAATCAAATCAAAAATAATATCTACTTACGAATGGGATTGAACATATATGTCTTTTCCATTTCAATGTTATGAATATATATATATTCATAACATTGAAAAGCGGGTATGGTTGAATGGTAAAATTTCTCTTTGCCAAGGAGAAGATGCGGGTTCGATCCCCGCTACCCGCCCGTCACATTGAATATGAAAAAGAATAATATTGATCGTTTCTTTTCCTCACTTATCATTCAATTAGAAAATGATAAGTGATAGAGCAATCCTTTCCGGACCAAAATACTTCGTATGTTCTGGTCTGGCGGAGACAGGATTTGAACCCGTGACCACAAGGTTATGAGCCTTGCGAGCTACCAGACTACTCTACTCCGCACCATTGATTGATATCATAATCAGAATGGGTACACCAAACAATAATGGGATATACTACCCCTATATAGGGGTAGTATATCCCGTTATCACAAGAAACTTCAATTACTTTTTTCTTTTCCTACCAACTCGATTTTGTTATCCCGGGCAATAAACATGCGTGGGCCATCTCACGGAGTATGTGTCCGGACAATCCAAAGTCTCGATAGTTGGCTCTAGGTCTTCCAGTCGAAGAACAACGTCGATGGAGACGTGTAGGTGCACTATTACGCGGTGAAGATTGCAATTTTCTATGAATTTCCCATTTGTCATCCAATGATGACACTTTGCTTTTTTCCTCCAAAGATTGAAGAATTAAATGATATTTCCGTTCCAGTGCTTGTCTCTTCTTCTCTCTCTGAATGAGACTCTTTCTCGCCATAATAGTTCAGTCGGTACTATCACCTACCAGGAATAAAAATATAGATCAGATTTTAGATGGAGTAATATTACGTTGATTACTTTTTCTCTGTGGGGTATTGTCATTGTATCAATGACAATACCCATTCACCGATGAAACTGATGAAGAAGAATTAACCAAATTTGCCTGATGTAGAGGCAATTAAAAAAGCTGCATAAGTGAATATATAACCTACGGAAAAGTGAGCTAATCCAACTAATCGTGCTTGAACAATGGAAAGGGCTACTGGCTTGTCTCTCCATCGAACTAAATTAGCGAAAGGCGTGCGTTCATGGGCCCATGCGAGAGTTTCAATCAGTTCCTGCCAATATCCACGCCAGGAAATAAGGAACATAAATCCAGTAGCCCAAACAAGATGCCCGAATAAGAACATCCACGCCCAAACAGATAAACTGTTCATACCAAAAGGATTGTATCCATTAATAAGTTGTGAAGAATTTAACCATAGATAATCTCTTGACCATCCCATTAAATAAGTGGAAGACTCATTAAATTGAGCTACATTACCCTACCATAACATTATATACTTCCAATGCCAATAGAAAGTAACTCATCCAATAGTATTCAACATCCAGAAAAATGCTAAATAAAAAGCATCGCAGGCCGAGATATCGCAAGTACCACCTCGTCCCAGACCATCGCAAGGAAAACCATAACCAATTTTTTTTTTATCTGGCATTAACCTGGAACCACGCGCATCCAAAGCACCTTTAACTAGGATTAATGTAGTTATATGCAAACCTAGAGAAATAGCATGATGAACCAAAGAGTCTCTGGGACCAATTGTTGAGAACAATGAATTATTATTATCATTAATAGCATTTAACCAATCGGGTAACCATATGCTCTTACCTGCATCGAATGCTGGACCACTTGTTGAAGATAGGAGTATATTGAAACCATATAACGTCTTATCATGAGCAGATTGTATCCACTGAGAAAATATGGGCTCGATCAATATTTGTTTTTCTGGAGTACCAAAAGCAAGCATAACATCATTATGAACATAAAGTCCCAGGGTATGGAAACCTAGTAATAAACTAACCCAACTAAGATGAGATATTATAGCTTCCTTATGTTCCAACATTCTCGCCAATACATTATCCTTATTCTGTTCCGGATTATAATCCCTAATGAGGAATATAGCTCCATGAGCTAAGGCTCCTGTCATAATGAACCCGGCAATGTATTGATGATGAGTATATAATGCAGCTTGGGTGGTGAAGTCTTGTGCTATGAATGCATAAGCGGGTAAATAATACATGTGTTGAGCTACCAAGGAAGTTATAACCCCCAAAGAAGCTAAAGCAAGACCCAATTGAAAATGAAGAGAATTATTAATTGTGTTATAAAGACCCTTATGCCCGCGTCCTAATATGCCTCCTGGAGGAACATGTGCCTCCAAAATATCTTCCATACTGTGACCAATCCCAAAGTTGGTTCTATACATATGACCAGCAATTGAAAAAACAAATGCAATAGCTAAATGATGATGAGCCATATCAGTCAGCCATAAACTTTGAGTTTGTGGATGGAATCCTCCGAGAAGAGTTAGAATAGCAGTTCCCGCCCCTTGGGAGGTACCGAACAAGTGACTACTAGAATCAGGATTTTGAGCATAAAGATTCCACTGACCTGTGAAAAACGGTTCTAACCCTTGGGGATGCGGTAATTCATCCAAAAAATTGTCCCATCTGTCGTGCACTCCCCTTGATTCAGGAATAGCGACATGAACTAAATGCCCTGTCCAAGCTAGAGAACTGACTCCGAAGAGTCCTGACAAATGATGATTGAGACGGGATTCGGCATTTTTGAACCATGAAACACTTGGTCTCCATTTAAGTTGTAAATGTAACCTACCCGCTATTAAAAAGATGACAGAAAGAAATAGCAAGAAAAGAGCTCCAGCATAAAGATCTTCGTTAGTGCGTAAGCCAATTGTATACGACCACTGATAAACACCGGAATAAGCAATATTGACCGGACCGGGAGCACCTCCTCGGGTAAAAGCTTCTATAGCTGGTTGACCAAAATGAGGATCCCAAATTGCATGAGCAATGGGTCGTACATGTAAGGGATCGCGTACCCATGCTTCAAAATTGCCTTGCCAAGCCACATGGAACAAATTACCGGAGGTCCACAGAAAGATTATTGCCAACTGTCCAAAGTGGGAAGCAAAAATTTTATGATAAAGGCGTTCTTCGGTAATATCATCATGACTCTCAAAGTCATGTGCGGTCGCAATACCGAACCAAATACGACGAGTAGTTGGGTCCTGGGCCAAGCCTTGGCTGAACTTTGGAAATCTTGATGCCATAATGCTTTTCAAATCCTCCTAGCCATTATCCTACCGCAATAATTCTTGCCAGGAAGAACGCCCATGTTGTGACGATTCCACCCAGAAGGTAATGAGCTACTCCTACAGCACGTCCCTGTACAATGCTCAAGGCTCTGGGCTGGATAGCAGGAGCAACCTTCAATTTGTTATGGGCCCAAACAATAGATTCAAAGAGTTCTTGCCAATACCCACGGCCGCTGAATAAGAACATTAAACTGAAGGCCCAAACAAAATGAGCACCTAAAAATAAAAGACCATATGCAGATAATGAAGAACCATAAGATCGGATCACTTGCGAGGCTTGTGCCCATAGAAAGTCACGGAGCCACCCGTTAATCGTAATGGAACTTTGTGCAAAGTTTCCTCCCGTAATATGAGTTACCACTCCCTAATCACTTATACTACCCCAAACATCGGACTGCATTTTCCAGCTGAAATGGAATATTACTACCGAAATTCCATTGTACATCCAAAATAAACAAGGGAAAACATGATCCCAGGCAGATACTTGACATGTTCCTCCTCTCCCAGGTCCATCACAAGGAAAGCGAAAACCAAGATTTGCTTTATCAGGTATTAAACGGGAGCTACAGGCAAATAGAACACCTTTAAGTAGGATTAAGATAGTCACATGGATAGTAAATGCATGAATGTGATGTACCAAAAAATCTGCGGTTCCTAATGGAATTGGTAACAAGGCCACTTTGGAACCTACTGTCACCAAATCACCACCTCCCCAGGTTAAGCTGGTACTTGCTGTTGCACCAGGAGCTGTTGAACCAGGTGCTGAAGCATGAGTGTTTTGTATCCATTGGACAAAGATAGGTTGTAATTGTATAGCAGTATCTGAGAACATATCTTGAGGACGTCCTAGAGCACTCATAGTATCATTATGAATATACAAACCAAAACTATGGAAGCCTAAGAATATACATACCCAGTTGAGGTGTGATACAATTACATCACGATGTCTAAGAACGAGATCTAATAAATTGTTGTATTGAGTAGTTGGGTCATAGTCTCTTACCATAAAAATCCCTGCATGTGCAGCAGCGCCAACTATAATAAACCCACCAATCCACATATGATGTGTGAACAGAGAGAGTTGGGTACCATAGTCAATAGCTAGGTACGGATAGGGGGGCATCGCATACATGTGGTGAGCTGCAATAATAGTTAAAGATCCTAACATAGCTAGGTTAATAGCTAATTGAGCATGCCATGAGGTAGTTAAGATCTCGTAAAGACCTTTATGTCCCTCCCCCGTAAATGGACCTTTATGAGCTTCTAAAATGTCCTTGAGGTTATGGCCAATGCGCCAATTGGTCTTATACATATGACCGGCTATCAGAAAAAGAACCGCAATAGCCAAATGATGATGTGCAGTATCGGTCAACCACAGACCCCCCGTTACTGGATTTAATCCTCCACGAAAAGTCAAAAAGTCTGAATATTCCGACCAATTAAGGGTGAAAAATGGGGTCAATCCCTTAGCAGAACTGGGATAAAGTTGAGCCAAAAGATCGCGATTCAAAATAAATTCATGAGGAAGTGGTATCTCTTTAGGATCCACTCCAGCGTCTAGAAGTTGGTTAATGGGTAGAGAGACGTGTATTTGGTGTCCTGCCCAAGATAGAGACCCAAGTCCTAGTAACCCTGCTAAATGATGGTTCAGCATGGATTCTACATCCTGGAACCAAGCCAATCCTGGGGCAGCTTTGTGATAATGAAACCAACCAGCAAAAAGCATTAACGCCGCAAATATCAATGCACCAATTGCAGTGCAGTAAAGTTGTAATTCAAATGGAAAACCTAACAGCTGAATCAGATATAAAAAAGAGAATTCAAACAAGCATCTTTGAAACAATACCGGACGGCCACAATTGAGCTATCCCTATCGCAATATCTAAGAAGTCGTGCAGAAAAATTACCAGGTGATGTCGAATGAAGTGAACGCAGAAAATGAAATAATCGGGACTGCACACTCTTCTCCTTCAAGGGCACGGTGCTACAATCTGTTCTGCGTTCTTCTCTCCTTTCTGCGCTCTTCTCTTATCTGAGTTATTTCCGTTCTGTGCCCTTCTCTTATATGAATTTAAGCCTCCCAATATTGCTTCCTAATCTGCAAGTCAGCCCTGCAGTCAATTATGGTTGCGACCATGCTATCTCCAGAAGTATGCAAAATAAGGTAAACGAATTTCACATGAAAAAAAAACAGAAATTAAGTAAAGCTTAGAACAATTGGGGAAACCAAAAGTAAGTGCACAACACAAAACAAGGGAAAAGCTGCTAGAATTTAAGAAGCTGAATTGTAAACAAAAGTCCAACTCTTTTCAAGAACTAGCATCAATCTGAAGCATAATGGCAATACATAGCCTAAACTGCACCAAACATGTTGACTAATTCAAAGTTCCCGAGTTTTTACACAGTATCTCATGAAGCTCATTTGCAATCAACACAGAAGAACTATTAACAGCTGTTACGAAATAGTCAATTTGCTGCAACAATATGAAGATGCTACCCAACCTGATTCAGAAAATATGCAAATTTGAGAACAGGCATTTGTTTGCGGGCGAACATATGAAGACGGAGGATGAACGCATTTAAGCACACCCGTATATGGCAGGTTTCAGCATTAATGAAGCAGCAGTCACCACGAAGCAAACATATCTGCATATTTAACGCTGCAACAACCAAACATTCATTCCAGATCTGGGCGATTTCTTGGATTTTGGAAGTAGGCCGAGAGGCATTGCTGCCACACTTGAGAATTAACGAGACACAGCTGGTAAATCGTGCGAGGACAACTGTGAGCTGTAAACACTGAAACAGCAAACCAGCAACTCCATTCAGGCAAATCGTCCGAGCTGGAGGTAAGAGCAGCATGCTGGACTGTGAGCTGACCTGGTAAATCGTCCGAGGCAGAGAAAACAGCGAAGTCGAACCAGCAGCCGGCAAATGGCAAATTCTTAGTGGCTCGAAGGATGATGGCAAACTCCTCTGATTGGCTCCAGCAAAAATGCATTCAGCAAAACCCAACAAAGGGAACGCCGGCGTAATTATACTGGCTGTATAAGATCAAACTTCAAATATTGCGTTGAATATGAGCAAATGTTCTCCCGATGATGAAAGGTTAAGATCTTGTATTATTATTCTTCTATAGAGAAGACTTTGCAAGACCAACGAGATCACGACGTTGAACTCATCTTTGCAACGAACTTTGATTATGAAGTTCTAGGTTGAAGTAATAAACAATTCAATCCTATATTGAGATTTTGGAAGATTATAGTCTTATTTAATGAATAAAATGATTAAATTTATTTTATTTTTATATGAAATATCTTAATATTGTGAAAAGATGTAAATAATAAAATTTATAGAATTTAATTATTATAATATCATTAAATCTTATATTGTTTTGGAGGAAAAAAGTAAATGTTATGAGCAATCTTTTGTATATTTTTGTTGTATTCAAAGTTTGGAACATTGACAAATTGGTGTTGAGTTCTAGAAGTAAAATATGAGAATAAAATTTTTCATGATATTTTTTTAAACATTCATCTCATTACATAAAATATAGTTATTAAATGGAATATAGTCACTATATTGATTTTGCATGTAGTTTTGAATTTGTGATGTATCACAATGTGATTTGATAATTTCACTTGAATGCCTAATAGTTTATTGATTTATTACTATAAATTGTTTGTTTTAGATGGATGGAGAATAGAAGGGATAAATTGTCTATTTTAAATTGATGGAGAATAGAGGGAATGAATTGATCTATCATCATGATTTTAGAAACTTTATGGAACTAGAATATATATAATTTTGAATCATAATTTTTTGGTATTTTTATTATCAATAATCACTTTAAAATACTTATACTAAACATTACACATGTTTTGAAGATGTGTTTTCTTACCTAATACTCTTCATTTGTTAATACTATAATACCCTTGTGCATCATCAATTTTTTCTTCTCACTCTTGTAGGTTTCAACCTTATACAAAAATTAATTGCAAAATGATTTTTTAAAAACAAAAAAATATACAATGGCGAGAATAAAAAAAAAACAGACAAAGATTTTCTCTTGGAAACGAAAACCTTTCAATGTTACAATACATTATTTATGTTGAAGCATTCACAAACCCCAATCCATTAACCCTAGACAAGAACATAATCGTAGTTTCCTTGACCAGATCTACAAAATACCATGGGAAAAACCTTCAAGCCCAAACACATGCACAAAACCATGGGTAGGTCTGTTCACCATCCTTAGGTATGTCCCCCATCCATGGGTCCGCCCAACCTTTATTGGGTCTGTATAAAAAAAAAAAAAAAAAATACGAGGGCATTGCCACAAACCCTATGTAGGGGGGTGGTACTCCCCTGTGCCCGATGCAATGTAACAATGCTTGGGGCTAGTCATGGAAAGAATATAACACATACCCAATAACTCCACTATTATTGTGATTCCTTTATCTTTGTTTTCATTATGACTCTCTCCTCTCTTTTATACATATCCTCTCTATGGGTATTTAGATAAATTCTAATGTTTTATCTTGCATGCACACCAACATGTTTTTGGTATTACCATTATCAATATTTACTTTAAATTACTTATGTCAAACATTACACCTGCTTTGAAGATGTATTTCCTTAGCCAATGTTCTTCATTTGCTAGTGTTCTAATGCATGATCATGTTCTTTCATTGTTGGACTCTATTAATGAAATTATTTTCTCCTCATTTTCATTGTCATTATCTCCTCTCTTTCATACATGCTCTATATCTATGAGTATTAAGTGAACTTCTAGCATTTTATCTTGCATGGAAAAAAATACATTTTTCCCTTGTAGTTGGCATGATATCCTCTTCTTCTTTAAAACCCTAAACCTTTTCTTCTACCACAATATGTGTTTTATTTGGGTTTGTTTGTATTTTCTTGTAAATTGTATTCGACTCCATTTTTAATGCCTCATTTATTAAGGTCCCCAACACCTAACCCTCGCTGATATTTTAATTGTGACTAATTATGTTATTCACCCTTGCATGGGTATGTAAATGTCTATGGGAAAATAACCCAGAATAATTGTAGTTATAATCTAATATCAATTGATGAAGAGGTGAAGCCTTAATATAGACCATGAGAATCCATGAGAGGAGGGAAGCCAACAAAAGGGGCTTATGGAATTAAGCCCTTCCCATGAATTATTTAGTTGAGCCAATGTTAAGAGATTGTTAAATTTCCCCAAGAAAAATATTTAAGGGGAAGGTGCAATAATAACTTCCAGTAGTTATGGTGAGTTATCAGTTATGAGAGGAGTGGGACAGTGGTAGCAAATTTCCAAAAATTATGGTCTATATACCCTCCTTTGTAAAGACTTATAACCACCCATATTATCCCATAAGGGAGAAACCAGAGAAAATATAACAGGCAAAGAGAAATAACATGTGCGCAAAAGAAGAGAATAGCAAAGCAAAGTGTAGCTTAGTGCAAATAATATAGAGCTAATAAAAGGTGCTTATGTGAACTAAGATAAAACCATGTGTATGATTCTTGTCCATATGGGTTTCTGAGTGAGGTTAGTGATTGAGTCCTTACCTTAAGCCAGAGGTTGAATGGATTCTTGGAAACTTGTTTGTGTTATGCTCAAAGACATTGGAAGGAAGAAATGAGGGACTCTTGACTAAGTGAAGGGATCATTTCATGTTGTGTAGGTGTAAAATGGCCTAAACTGATAAATATTGTTGGAAGCCATGCACCAAAGCACCAAAGAGGGGCATTGAGGGACTCTTATCTAGGTGAAGGGATCTCCTTGAGCTATGTGGGCCCCTTATGACGACATTGTGAATGAGCATAAGCCTTGGCTCGACAAGTTGAAAGAATCCATATTGACTTCTGGATGGATGAAGGAGAGTGGCATTAATTCTTACACCATTGGTAGTCTGAGAGAAATTTTCGCCTTGGGTGCTTGTTGTGAAGAGTAGCTGAGAAACCACCCTTAATGTGATCTTAAGGAAAGTAATGAGCTTGATGAGATGAAGTATAATGGCCTTCATGACTCCACCTTGTAACATTGAGTAGAGATTCTCTCATGGCTTCATGGTTTGGCTTGTGGGTGGCCATTGCAAGAAATATTGCAATGTAGCTAAGCCAATGGTGGGGTGGAATGGGGCTCACCTTTCATTAGTTGTAGGTAGCATAGGATATTTCATCAAATAATTACCCTTGTAGATTTCCTCTGGTAAAAACTTAGTCTATTTTGGATGGTGTGTGTGCATTTATTTCAATTCTCTATTTCTTGCACAACTATTTTATTTATTTAAGTAGAATATCAAATATTAAAGAGTATGATATCTAAAGGAAAAATAACCTACATGGTATAGATTTCAGTTATTTTATTTGTTTCATTGTGATAGAATATTCCAGTGGAATGTCCATGAAAATTTATAGATCAATTGTTGTGAAGCACTAAGTAAATAATAGAAATAAACCTTTGATTCTGTAATCTATTTTATTTTTATCTTATCTTAGTGTGCTTGATAAATATACTTTTTGTCCCAAGGGACTATCTCAATTGGCGATCATCATGATATGAAGTATTTTGTAAAATAATATATTCAAGGTTCAAATCGCCTCGGATTAAACCCGGTCTAGGGAGAGGAGGATTTTCGTAGGCCCCAAAGGTATAATTGTAATATCTGGAATCGACCCCATGTCACACAAGTATGAGCCTCACCCAATTGTTGATTCCTCCAGTACAAAATAAATAAATAATAAATTGCATGTTTGTGTACTCATTGATGAATTTAGGATATATGAAACATACTAACATGATTGTTTTTGAAAATATGATCAATTTTTCAATTAAATAGATTTATATTTATTAATGCTTGCAATATAGTTGCACACAAGTCTCTTTATGATGGAAGTGCATTAATGTATTTTAAAAGGAGAAATGCATTGAAGAAAATATGTCCATTAAAACCTTGAGTGGTTCACCTTTGCTAGAAACTAAGAAGAAATAAGTGGTTCCACAAAAAAACTGCTAATTAGTGCTTTCCTTGTAGTGAAATAATGTAACCTCAAAGAAAACCATTAATATTACCTTTGGATTGTTGGAAAAACACAACACTTCAATGATCAATCTCATAGTGTTTAATGAAAACTCCAAGCACTTTAAATTATCTTTGGGGGCTAGGTATCCACTCCTTTCCTTTACACACCAATCACATTCATTCTTAACATGGCATAAAATATTGAATAAAGGCCAACTAGTAAGCAATGCCACACAAAAATTATAAGCTACATTTATTTTCTTCAATACCTCATAACCTTGCACACTTGAACTAGTATTATGATGTGGATATTCCTTCTTGAGGATAATTATCACTGCAAAATTCTAATCACCAAGGGAATTTTCTATTGCAGTTAGATTCATCTAAGGCTTAAATTCCTAACCAACTTTCCTTGAATAATGTCCATCATCATTCCCTTCATTATCCTTTTCATCACCACTAGAATCAATCATGCCCAATATTTCTAAAGCCCAGTCATTTTCATAAGGACATTTTGTTGCTGTGATAAACACCCTTCAAAATTTTACCTACACTTGAATTTGGAGCCTACTGTGGATCTTGTGAACAGTCATTCTGTGGTGACTTCTTGATCAGTTGAAGTCACTTTCTCACACATGCTCAATTCGCAACAATTTCATGAGCACATTGTTTTACGCAAGCTTGAAAAATCATAGCACAATCCATCAAGACAGTGAATGTGCAATGTTCAACCATGTCAACAGTCAATGCACATGGTCATTGATAGTCACAATCCTTGCCTCCATCCAACCTTCTTTGCACACTATCTCTATGCACTGCGTAGTATCAAGCATTAAGCCTTAACCATAATCTCTTAAACTGCACAATCACTTGGCCTCTCTCCCTCCAAAACTATGTATTGGGAAACTTCAAGCCTCAAGTTTGAGGCCTTGAACCCCTTATCTACACAATCTCCTATCATGTTCTCCTATCTAAAATTGGAATGGGAAACTTCAAGCCTCAAGCTTCACCTATTGGGTTCCTCAATCACACAATCCATCAGCCCAGGCCCTCAGAACTAAGCATTATGCAGTCTCAAGCATCAAGCCTCCAACTTGATCCCTTGAGTCCTTCAATTGTGCAATCCCTCTACCCAGGACTCAATAAATGTGCATTATGTAGTCTTAAGGCTCAAGCCTCCAACCCGATTTCTTGAGTTACTCAAATACGCAATCCTTTGACCCTGACCATCTTGAACTATGCATTGTGAATTCTCAAGCCTCAATCCCATACCTTTGCCTCTGGAACTACACAATCCCTGAGTTATTTACTCAACCAGTCACCAATTCTATCCCTAATAAGTGATTTTATGAGTCTTATTAGGTTAGGGTTTTATCATACTGATGTCATCTTGTCATGGGTGGATTGAAATATGAGGTACCGTATTATTTCATGACAGTATGATGATGAAGGAGACCATGCTAGAAGAAATCTAAGGAGACGAGGATGCAAGATGATCATCAGGAAATAAGACGAAGGAACACCATATTATAACAAAACATGGAAGATCAAGACCACATTGAATACTCCTTATCTTCAAGTCATAAGGAGGAGGAAGAAGAAGAACATGCATCATATTTTCACGAAGACAAAATAAAAATCAGCAGGAAAAAATCACTTAGCATTGCTATGTCATCATGCAGTCCCTGTCATCAGTTTTATGTCATGTTATGTCATGAACCATCATGGGCCACATCATTCATGGATTATGTAATTATATATTAAAAAATGTAATGTAAACTAGAAGTCCAAAAGTCATCTATGTAATGTGAAAAGTCATCAAGGAAGTCGAAAAGTCATGAGAAGTCAAACAATCATGAGGGTAGTCCAAGAGTCATAAGAGAGGTGAAAGATCACCCCATTTGTTATATATACACCCTCATTTTTCATGAAAAATAATTTTCACCTTGGCTTCTCCCATAAGGTATCATAGAGACAAAGGTAGTACTTTTGGGGAGAAAGTCATGGCTCTAATGCTCCACTATTGGAGTTAGTGATGTTCATTTTATTCATGTATCTTGGGACTTTTATTTAACACTTGAAGCCATATGGACAACACATTTTCATGCATGGATTTTTAATATTTGTAATACTATTCTTTTAATTTTTATAATTCATGTTTTCTTTCACATGTATTAAAGTAGTTGAACTATTTTGGTTATTTTAGTGCTTATCTTATTCAAAATGTGTTGTAATGATTATAACAATTGTCGCATCTATGTGGACTATTTTTCTTGATGTTGGGTGATTCTATTTTTCTTGTGTGCACCCCTACTAGTGTGGTACTATTACCTCTCTCTTATAGGCTCACCTTTTCCTCCCTCTGCAGTATAATAACCTTGGTACACCTACAACTGAACATTCACCATACACACTTTCTTTTCACAAAGACACATACACACCTCTCTATCTTGTTGACAACTGAAGACAAGGAAATTATATAATGATCTATGGAAACCAATTCGATTCTATGGATGGGGCTCCTATTCCAAATGGTGTGAGGTCTAATTGGGACTTCAGATCAGGGAGACTGCCTTGGTTGACGAATTCCTAGCACCGTCAAGAGGACACAAATCAAACTTTATAAGTTGAGTTTCCTTAGTGAAAACTATGGCTCACAAAACTTGCACTATCAAGAAGAATGTTATAATAGAAAAAATTTATCCTTGTCCATCTCCTATAACAACAATTTCACTATATCCAAATCATTCAATCTTGAAACCACATCTATCAATATGCAACATAGTTTGATAGTATGTTTGACTCTTGATATGAGTTGTTTCCTATATCTCAAGGGGCATCATTCAAACTTCCCAATTAAAATATGTTCCTAATGAATGCAACATAGGTAGGACACCCTCTTATACCATTTCCAAAAACCAATATCTTACTTCCATATGTCTATTTCTTTCAATGAATACACACACAAACACACACACACATAGATATACGAAATTGACATTAGGGATTTTACAAAGGTGTGAATTATTAAAATATTTATTAATTTTGATTTGAGATTTTTTGGACTTCTTCAAGTCTTATAACCTAGGTATTCCATTGCAATAAATCCATGTAACTAATAGAGACCTCATGGTACATACGATATTTGATATCTTCAACCATGGATTCTATTTCTTACAATGTTTCTTTATCACCAAGGACTTTGATCATTGTTTGCTAAGTTTGCTCACTATAGTGGAATTATGGCTTGGATTCTAACCACCCAAACAATTAGAGAATTGTGTTGGGTGACTGATTGGTGTTATTTAGGTCCCATGCTACCACAAAGGTATGGAGGCCAAGTCATTTTAGGGAAATTCCTATCAAGGGTTTCCAAAGTGTTTTTTGTAATAAAACACTTGACAAGTCTATGAACTTCTATCTATAAAAGAATTTCATAATAGATTTTGCATAACCCTTGAGAGCCATGACCTATAAATCTTCCTTCTCCCATTGATATATTTAATGTCCTACTAAAATATAAACCTTATAATAAGGGTACACCTTATGGTGTAATAAATTCCTTCATAATTGAAATAGGCTCCATGCATAACAAATTCAATATTTCAAAGTAAATGGATATTTAAATAAATAATGGTATTTATTTTTAAAAGTGGAAAAAATTATCATAACTCATTTTCCAACCCACAATGAGGACAATTGATGCAAGGTCATCCTTGGCCTCGGGAAATACTCATCAAATGAACACAAGTTTATGTTGAGTTGTAATGTGTTGTTACTCCATTATATTTTAAAGTTTTTCATACAACTATTATGTAGTTGTTGATACACTTAACTGGTAGTTGTTGTTACTCATGTAGATACATTTTATCAAAGTTGTGACTGCTCTTGAGTTGCTGACACTCCTAGGAACACGTGGTCATACTCCTGTTGCGGGGAGTTGTCGACACATCTAAAAAAATCGACAATTATTTAGTTTCATTGCTATAGGATAAAACCTATTAGACATGCTACTAGAATGAGGCAGAAGTAACAAACTTGGTTTCTTCAAATGAGGCATAAGTTAAAAACTTGGAGTTGTTTTGTAATATGGTTTGTGTCTTTAATAACACATTTTGAATTAATAAAATATACTTCAATCCCTTCGTTTGTTTGTGATCTATAATTTAGTCTTGAATTAGTTAATTTAGTATCCAAACTACAATGGCGTGAGTTGTTCACTTTGTAATCGCAATCAGATTCCGTAGATGTAGGTGAAAGATACAGAACTCAGACTGCGTCAAGTGGTATCAGAGCAAGATTAATTTTGGGATTTGCACCTTGAATTTATCTATGTAACAGTGTACCAGGAAACCTTATCAGTGGTTGCAAAATAGAAGTTTTGACGATACAAGTTTGGTGACAAAACATGGGTTGAGGTCCGTGGATGTTGGCGATACATTTATAAATTGCAAGGATTCCACTGAGGAGAAGAGGAGTAGGTTGAGGAGGTGTAGAAAATAGAGATATAAAAGAATTAAGAAAAAGAATAAAAAATATATAGAATAGAAGAATTGGAGATGAAGAGGTAGATTCAGAGCTTGAATATGAAATAAATGAAGAAAACGAGGTTGGGTAGATATACCCAACAACGAGGTTGATTTTATATTTGAGCAATAGAGGTAATGCAAGAGTTGAAATTTCCTATGATGATGGGAATATAAGAGTCAAAGTGCTCATCAACTAGATTGGAGAACTCAAAAGATACTTCTAGTGCGAAAATGTTCAGGATCCAAATTGGGTGAAAATTTCCATGATGAAATTTAAATGTCAGACTGCACTGTGGTGGGATAGTCTACAGAAAGACAAAGTAAACAATTAGCTAGAAAAAATCAAGCCTTGGAATATGATGGTTACGAAGATCAAGGAGAAATCTATGCCTATTGATTACCTGCAGAATTTGTATAGAAAATTCCAAAATTTAAGACAAAAGGAGACCTTTCTTCATGGGTATACCGAGGAGTTTTTCAAATTGTTACTTTGATCAAGTATAAGGAAGCCATAATTGCAAAGAGTTGCAAGGTATGTGAATGGAATGAAATACTTCATTCAAGGGAAGATGAGTATGCATTATTTCGTAAATGTTGATGAAACCTCTCACATTCCCTTAAAGGTTGAAGAAAAATTGAATATGAAAACAAAACAGAAAGGAAAAGGAAGAGGTTTTAGAGGTAGAGGTAAGGCATGAACTGCTAGATGCAGGGAAAAAAGGAAGAATCCACCAGTGGTAAAGGTGGTAAATGTGGAAATAATGTTAGAAGAGGGAGAGGAAGTCTCAGAAGAGGAAAGGGAAAGTATGTAATTACTTTTTATTGTTGTGGAGTTGAAGGACATACGAAATCTAAGTGCCCAATGGGAAAAAAATTCAAGGAGAAGAGGTGAAGCCATAACACAAGTTACACAAGTTAATGAACATTATGTTGCTGGAGAAAATGTGATTGTGCTTCAATATGAACAAGGAGAGAATTTGATGTTTCATAGAGTATTTATCAAGCCCCTAAACAAGACAGTGGAAGAACCAAAAGAGAGAATGAAAGTTTTTAAATTTAATTGTAAGGTCTAAGGAAAGTGTTACAACTTCGTCATAAAGGTTAAAGTACAAAGAATTAAGTCTCCACTGAAGTCATGGACAAGTTGAATCTCAAGAGTTTAGTCCATCCAAACCCTTAGAAGGTCTAATGGTTACAAAAGGGACAACAACTTGTTGTGACTTAGTAGGCGATTCATCATTATGGTCAAGAAAATACATATGATTTCACGAAGGATGGTTGGCGATACAAGCTCACCCCAATGTTGGAAAATATATTTGTAACAACATAAATGGTTTGAACTTATGCAAGAATGCAAAAAAATACAAATATAAAAATAAACAAAAAGATGCATCAGAAATAAAACTTCATTTCATTAATATCAAAGAACTGAAATATGCTTACCTACAAAATGGAAATAAACTAGCTTGGGCGATGGTAACTTATCTCTGAGAAGAGTTGTGGTGGTTACATGCCTTTGTACTGAGTTACAAAGAGGCCCGAAGGCCTATTTATTATTGAGAAACAATTGAAAACCCTAAACATCCAAAAAAATGACCCTAGGAGACGAAGCACCAAAACTATGAGCCCCGTTGGGGTAAATTGGCACATCAACTTTCTGCGGTCATAACTATGGCGTATGATACGTTTGATGTGTATGATACCTCGTTAGAAATATATATCCAAGAAATAAAACTTTTGAATACAAAAACGAGTATATAATTTCTTGTTTTCCAAATATAAAAAACATCGTTTAGGGCCTCAAAACGGCTCCGGAAGTTCAAGACCTGAAAAACTACCAAAAAGAGTAAATTGTGCAACAATTAAGGAAACTCAAATTGTGCTATAATTAAGGAAACTGAGAGAAACAATGGTGTTGGTCCAAGTGGAATAGGCGAGTGTCTAATGTGTCCAGTAATGGTGGAAAGTATGGTCGAGTGCAGTCCAAATTGAACATTGGGTGCTAAAAAAGGAATGGCATAATGTTGAGCACAAAATAATTGTATCCTACATCCTTGGTGATGGTGTAAGGCAGATATCAGAGTGGAAAATATTGTGGTGGGGCCCAACGAGGTGCTCCTTCTGTAAATGTAACCAAATTTTTTCTTACACTTGGAACTTGTGTGGCACCTGATGTTGATCATGAAGTTTCTTGTAATTAGCATTATATTTTTCCATTCTATCCTGGACCTACTGGTGGATGTGATAAATGTGCTCAATGAATTTGTTAGCCCTGTCAGATTCAGACTGGACATGAGCTGAATCTGCCTAAGTAGCTGCAAATGGTATGGCCACGTCAATGGGACATAGTGGCCGGAATGCCAACCCTGCTTGAAAGGGATAGTGGCTAGTTGAGTGATGGAGAGATATGTTGTAGTTGTGTTAGACACATGGGAGGATTTCATCCCATGTGTGTGGATGATTCGAGTTGTAAATGCACAAAATGTGCACGATCATCCTATTGATGACGTCTATTTTTCCATTAGTTTGGGGGTGGAAGGCTGCAGAATTAGTGAGCTTGGTATCCAGCATCGACCAAAGGCTTGACCAAATGTACTCAGGAATTTGTTGTCTCGATCTAAGATAGTTGATTGTGGGATCCCAAAGTGTACCGACACTCGTTCAAAGAAGAGCTCAACAGTGAATTATGTTATGATACTCTTCTTGCAGGCTGCTAAAATGTCCATCGTAGAGAATCTATCTAAGACCACGAAAACATAGTCTTTTCCATGATTAGTAGAAGGAAGGCCTGATATGTAATCCATGGAGATGGATACCCAAGGTCAACTCAGATTAGGAAGAGGAGTATATAGGCCTTGCTTCTTGATGGTCAGTTTGGAAATGGTGCACATAGTGCAAGATCAAATATACTTCCCAACATCCTGTCAAAGGTTCAGTCAACAAAAATAATTTTGCAACACTGCCATTTTTCTCTCTATCCCAAAATGTTCAGTGACCTGACTGTAGTGCATCTCCCAAATAATGTTGGCATGCTTGATTGAAGGAACACAAAGGTATACTAGGTGGCATAACAATGCAATCTAGTATGTGTTGCTGAATTCAGGGTTTCTGGTAAATATGTGGCCACTATGAAGTCTCGTGCCCACAAGAGTCGAGCACAGTGGTTAGTGTCATGAATGATGGTCTATTGAGGCAGTCTACAACATTTTTGGTGTTTCCCTTCTTGTACTTAATGTTCAAATGGAACTGTTGCAGTTATGTGGAGCATTTCTAATGGCGATCATTCTACAACTTCCCTTATGTCTAGATGAACTGCAGGGGCTGGTGGTCTGTGTGGATGACCATTTCCTTCCCTATAATGTAATGCTTCCATTTTCAACACCCCTGAACAATGGAATACATCACTTTGTCATAGGTGGGATACATTCAAACTGAGTCTGGAAGTGTCTCACTATGATATGCCACTGGATGCCCTTGCTGAGTAAGAACTGCACCAATTGCATAGTCGGTGGAATTTTTCTTAATCTCAAATGGTTGTTGCAGATCTGGTAATGTGAGTACTGGTGCAGAGTTGATGTGATGCTTAAACTTGGTAAATGCCTTATGTTAGGATTCAACCCAAATAACTTTTCTTTTGCTCCTCTCTTGGTGAATTGAATCAAAGGCCAAGTCATATGAGAGAACTCCAACACGAACCTGCGGTAGAAGTTGGAAAGACCCAGAAAAATATGAAGCTCTGTTAGAGTGGTTGGGGATGGCCAATATCAAATGGCTTGTATCTTGGTCAGGTTCACAAGCAAACCCCACTCATCAATGATGTACCCTAGATACTGAACCTGTGTCATACCAAAATTACATTTCTCTAAATTGGATACAACTTCTGTTACCATAGGGTTTGGATGACCTGACGAATATGGTGGAGGTGCTCTTCCCAACTCTAGCTAAAGATTAGGATGTCATCCAAATACACCACCATGAATGCGTTTTTTAAGGTTCGCAAGATGTCTTCCATCAACCTCATGAAGGTTGTGGGGTCATTCGTCAACTCGAAAGACATGACAAACCATTCAAAGGCCCTCCTTTGATTTGAAGGAAATCTTCCACACATCAGAGGGTTCAATTCGTACCTGGTGATAAACGAACTTCAAATCAATCTTGATGAAAGATTTATCCCCCTTGAGTTGGACCAAAAGGTCATCAATCCGTGGGATTTAATACCAATTCTAGACAGTGATCTTCTTCAATGCCTAATAGTTATTACAGAGTCTCCAGGTCCCGTTCTTCTTCTGTACCAACATGATTAGGTTCCCACAGGGTGATGAAATTTTCTTGATGTTCCCTTTCTACAATAACTCCTTAACATTCCTCTTTATTCCATTATTCTTCATAAACGAGTGTCAATAGATCAGTACATTGGGCAACGACATGCACAGGGTTAGATCGATGGAGTGCTTGATATGACCATGTAAAGATACCCCCATGGGTGAGGTTAAGATGTCACTGTGCTCCTGCACACACTTATCCATCTGTTTTTGATCTGCGAAGGAGCCTTGTCAAGAGGTAATGTCCACAATATTCTTCTTTCCCTAAGGGTGAATCACAAGGAAAACAAATTTTCCAGTCTAGGAAAAGATCTTACTACATAGCTTCGTAGTGATCAAACAAATGGTAGTAGGTGGCGCTACCTTAGGTATCATGTACAAATTATTTTCCAAAGTAGTAATAAAAGTTCGAGGCATAGATTCATAAATAGCATGATGCTTCCACAAGTATGGTTGGCCTAATAATTCATCACAAACCTCAAGAGGAGCAACATCACACAATACTCATCTGTGAAGGGCTTGATGTTGCAGGCACTAATACATTTGGCCCAATTTTCAACGGCCAAAATGTCACTCTTGCGACACATAGGCGTTCCAAGAGTGACACTTTGAGGTGGGGCAAAATGTCGGTTCTCCTAAATTCAAAATTCTGACACTTGACTTAACTGTCGGTAGAGCAACGCAAATTCCGATGTTTTTTGGTGGTGTCGCAATTCTGACATTTCAAATTGGTCGTCGCTCTTCCGACATTTCACGCTTCGTTGCTCTTTCGACGTTTATAAGCGTCGTAATTCCAATGCCAATGAAAACCATAACCGACATTATAAGCGTCCTTCTTCCGACGAACAAAAGTGTCGCTCTTTCGACGAACAAATGTGTCGCTCTGGTGATGAACGCAAGCGTCGTTAGTCTGACGCCACACAATTCCCCAATAAACGCTTATAAGTGTTGAACTTTCGACCAAAACAAGTGTTTCTAGTTCGATGCTACACAATGCCCCAACCGATGCTTCTAAACGTCAGAATACCGACGTCAACAAAACATTATTTCAAAAACACTAAACGTCAGAATACCGACGACAACAAAACATTATTTAAAAAAAACTAAATGTTGGAATACCAACGACAACAAAACATTATTTAAAAAAAAACGTCGGAGATGTCTTCTAGAGGAATAGGGCAGTTGCCATAGCACTTATTTTTCAACTATATAATATTAATTTTTACTTTGTTCAAAAATAACCCAATCCAAGTCAAATCAATAAAATCTACAACCAGTCATTGTTTGAACTGTTAGATTTCATTGCAGCAGTAGATCACTGAGAGCGTACAACAAATAACCCACTTTCGATTTTCAGGACACTGCCTATGGCTCTACCTTAAAATCCCCAAAGTATAGGAGATTGACCCCACTCTACTCGAAAATTTGGAACAATTTTGAATTGCATGAAATTTCGCATATATCACTGCTTGTAAAAAATCTAAAACTTTCATATAATGTTAGGGCTTACTCATAAAATAAAGCAAGAAACAAGTTTTTTCTAATATTCCACATTTTAGATATATCGATGAGACACAGTTTTTACTAATGGCTACCGCATCTGAACATGTAACCATGTTTTCATAAAATAAACGTTACGATGGCTCTTGCAAGAATATTTTCAAGGTATTCAAGATGTTAAAAACTGTACAAACATCCTTCTATGGTTCTTCAATACACCAACCTCAAAATGCATAAAGGGTCAACTCCAAGTAGTATTCAAGGTCTGCAGTTATCTCAAGTTCAAAGGGTTTCCAAACAACCTCAATATTGTTTGCAAAAATAGTTTTTTCATACAAGACGTAACTGTGCCTTTAACAAGGGTTTGCAATCCAAGCCTTTGAGCTGGTGATCCGAGCCTCCCACAGTTAAGGATCAGAACTAATAGTCCATAATAGGTAAACTACCCAAGAATTGAAATTATGGTCCTTACAATTCAGCAACAAGTCTGAGCTTGAGCCTAGGCAATTTAGCCTAACAACTATGTCTCCAAAGGATGAGCCTTCAACCAAGTTGTCAAGGATCCGAGATCTTTAATTGTTCAATAAAGTAAGTTTTTCCAAACTCCAAGTGTTACTTCCCACTGCCTCTCCACATGACCGAATATGAGTATAGGCTGAGATTTCCCACATATTTGAGCCATGAAAGGATAAAGAACAAAGTCTATTGTCTAAGATGAACTAAGTAGTTATATCTCGAAGTAAGTCACCGCATATTTTTTGTAGAATCCCTCCACGGATCCGAGCCTATGAATATTATAGATCCACTAAACTAAGTTTTAGTGGTCCTCCAAACACATCCGATTTGTGAGATGACACAGTCTTGAAACCAATCTTGATTGGTATGAGGTGTAAGGAATTGTTTTGAGGTCTATAACCTTTATTCGAGTTGTTGGAGATAGTCTACACCAAACAAGTTTTTCCTTTATACATAGAACCGAGATGCAATGAAGACTCTCCACATATCTGCAGAGGTAATCCTCCTTGGCCTCCTCAAACTATGATCTTCCTTCCTGCAATCCAAGGGAACAGGTGGTTGTCAAGGTCTAAGCTTGTCTCTAAAATATTCACTGATTTTCTTGAGCTGTAATGGATCGTAGATTTTTATTTATAGCTGTGTGTACCTATGAAGAGACATGACAGTTGGGTGAAATAAGCCGACATGAGTGCCTACATGTCCATATTTATATGTATTAATTGAAATTAAAATTTTAATTCCAGATGCCAACTTGATCTAATTTTTTTGTTTGGGTCGTTGCATTTGTGTCTTACCTTGTTTTGGTAATGATGCGTGTTGTAGGTGACCTTGTCTATTATTCTCATAAAAATAATTCTCCAGAAATCATAGACTGCAACATCCCATTTTTATATTGTTTAAGGCACTCCTTCTAAGTGCTAGAGAATACAATTTAAAACTAAAATGATGCACATTTCATGCACCAATTTTAATTGATTCACAAGCAAAAAATTCTGTCAGCAGCAGGGAAATAATTTTCCAAATTGAAACCAGGTTGCAGACCATTTCTGCCAGTGAGTATAGTTCATTACCTTCTTAACGTGATTTAATATTATTTTCAGACAGTTTTTGCTAGTGACTACATTAACTTCTTAACCTGATTTAATAAAATTGTTTTTCTGCGCCCTATCATATGGTATATATCCTATTTGTTTTAGACTACTTGCATGACCTATCACTTATTTTAATACATTTACAGAGTGTGAGTCTTATACCTCTTTCTAGAAGGACTTGTATGTCCTCTCTATGTGAACTTCTTTTAATCTTCCCTTAGATTTTAACAAGTAATGATTTGATTTGGTTTTCAATTAAATTTCACTGAGAAAGTGATCTCTTGATAGATACAAGAGTACACATTGGAATAGGGTGGCACAAAATCTACATCAAAGGATTAGATTGTAAACATTAATGTTTTTATTTGGTTTTAATTTCAATGGATTAGATTGTAACAACTAATTTTTTGATTTGGTTTCAATTAAATTTCACTGAGAAAGTGATCTTTTGGGAAATACAAGAGAAGAGTACACACACAATGCCCTAAATTCCCCCCAACCACCCAATTGGGAGATGCGACGAGCCTTTGATATTGATACCATAAGTATTTAATAACACACACACATAATGAGCAAGATAACATAATATTATGCATGAAAATTGAAACAACCCCAAGATTTCCCTTGTATGTACGTGTACACATTGTTAATACGTTGCTAGGAAAATTTTAAGAACCCCCCTAATTTTTTTTGTATAATAAATAGGTGAATCTCCATGATACATAGGAAAAGTGGAAGTCATTTTTACCAGTAATATAATATGTATATTTAATTCTTTTGGCGAATCTCTCACGATATTATATTATCTTATAAAATCATGGCGAATCTTTCACTGAATTATAAAATATTGTAAGATCTTGGCAAATATTTCAGTAAATAATAAATACTTTGTAAAGGGATAACAAAGTTCATAATGAGTACTTGTTCCTCACTTCAACACCCTTCAAAAATTCGTCCTGACCAACTTTAATTCCTCTGTAAATTATTCAGGGAATTTCAGTCTATTATAGTCCTTGGAAAAACTCTCACATTGTCTCATATGACCAGCAGATTTTTGTACAATATACATGAGTTATCCTCCATAATGTTACCCCAAAAACTCTCTGCACTTGTCTCATAATAAATTGATTCCAAGTGAGCTCGTGAGAGTATGATCGAGCACATGCTCTCTAAGCACCGCAATGAAATAGTTTCTCTGTTTTCACGATGATTCCCACCTCCCTTCCTTGATGAATAATCTTATCAGAATACCCATGACCATGAGATATTTTTAAGGATTTAGTACATGAATTTTGTTGCATTAATGTAACCTCTGGCCTAAGAATTAAGAGTTGGAGTTCCATGGGTGATTAAGGGATGGATGATTTATTAGGAATTTTATGTGATTTTTTTATTTTATTTTTAGAATGTGATTATGGTTGGGAAATGCAGATTCTAGACTTGGTGACATTGTGCTGCAGAGTTCCATGGGTGTAGCAAGGGATCCTATTATCAAGGTTGCTTTGTTGAACTTATGTAAGCTTTTACAGAATTTCCTCTTCGGGAGAATTTTTTTAAAGTTGACTATTGTTCTTTCATTCTCTACGCTTCCTCATTTGGTATTCAAGAATTTATGTATTTGTAAATTTGGAGAGGTCTCGGTATAGATACTAGCTCAAACCCATATAAAGCTTGGCTTGATATTTCCCTAATAGGCATCAGTCCCAATTTGTCCTATCATTTCGTGAACTGAGCCTTTTCTTGACATTTTCACTGCCCCCATCTTTTACTGTAAGTTTTATTTGAATATATAAGGTCAGGTCATACAAATGATGAAATCAACAGGATGGGAATCATTTTGTCAGGATTCATTTTTTTTTTGGTGGGTCCTTGCATCTTTACTATCACATTGTCTCATTGATGCAAAATGTAGTTTGTGTCCAACCATTAGGACTCTTACATTGTTTCTAGGTAAGACATGCCTTCTTTATTCTATTGCGGAATTTTCACGAAGGCTACTTGAATTTCCACAATAATATATACAGAGAAGTTATGCTCTTTTTTACTCCTAAACATGCTCTAGTTTCCTTTGTTTTGTGGGGCTAGAATGTGGTATTAGTTGCAAAGTCATCTATTTGGTCATGACCAATGGGATTGACAACTCTCTGAATGATTTTCCAAGTGAGAAGCATGATATTGTCTTGGAAAATTGCAATTTCCATATTACCTCCATAATTAGAAGTGGACTAATATCTATGTTTAGATGAGGTTGATGGATTAACTGGAAATTCATCCAAGGATGGATTTCAATAGTATTAAAATTTCAAAGTTCCTTTCCCTACAGACTTGTATGTCCTGTATGACCAAAGATCTTGAGATCCTGTTGTAATTCAGATAGTTCATGTATAATGACAACCTTTTTGACATGTGTGTGTGGTAACATGGTTATCTACCACAACACGGGTGGGACTCTTGCAAATCGATTCCAAACACCAAAAATTCACAAATTATGAAGTGAAAACACTACCACCCATTTAAAGGAATTTTCACAAATATGTTCTAGAATTTATTATGTTATATTTCTTATATTCAGCCCAAGGTAATTTTCATTTCACAATTTAATTATAATGTCAAAACTAGGGAGTCCAATTTAGCCTAGGGTCAAATTTCAGACCATAACATCGATCACACAATAGCTAAAAAATAAATAACGGAAGCACACAAATTAATTTCACATATACACAGGTAATTAATCCCTCAAATGAGCTTTTAAATCCTTGAAAAAATTACAAGGAAACCTCCACACACTGCCCAAAATTATGACTACACAGTTACCAAAATCACCCTAAACTTGAGCTTCTATAGGCTGCTTGAGAGATACACTTGCTGAAAAAAAATAGAAACAACAATCTCTGTTGTAGAGATTGTACGACAGGGAGCATATGATCATGTTGTATGGATCTTGTGTGGATGTACAAAACTGTGCGCTGCCAAGAAACGCCTCTTTCTTGGCTTCCTGCACTCTCCCTCTCTCTATATCGCTCAACCTACTTAACTGCTCATGTACGTTGAAATCCTTCTCATCCCTCTTCTTCTTCCCTCTCCTAATTGTCATGTTCACAAAAACCATTAAGAAATTTTTTATTAAAATGTTATGCCAATCCCAAAAGAAAAAAATAAATCATTATACGCAAAACAATAACATCACGATTCATCATCTATAAAACAAAGAACATCATTCAAAAGAAAAATATATAAAATTTTCCATTAACTTAATTCATATCTCCAAATCACCTATTGAACACTCAAAATATTTAAACAAAACAACAAAGTATTATAATAACTTTAATCATCCTTTGCAAAACACATCTCAAATATTACATATATATTCCACTAATCGGTATTGGCCTTAACCCAAGGCACACTCTAAGGACCAAGGGTAACCTAGTAATTGTTAACAGAGTACATATTCTGCATCAAAACATTATATATTATAGTAATGCTTATGATATCTAAGCATAAATATTGTAAGAAAGAGAATAATCCACAAACCACAACATGCATGCCTATAAGTTTGAAGAAACACTGTGAATATTGATAATAATCAATAACCATAAACAACTTGCAAGAGTATTCTAGGGAAGGACACAATGATATATACCAATCACAAACCTTTATAATTTTTTCAAACAGAAATTGAGTTGTAATGAACAAGCCATGCTTAATGAATTTCTTATGTGTAATAGTTCAACCTTGTCATTATATAAAAGAAGTGGGCTACTAATACAATTGTTGATTTCTTATATAGACCATCAAATTCAAAAAAAAAATTCTCAAGGCCACATTTTCCCCCCATTGGTTTCATTATAATATACTTGCTTGGATCAATGTGATAAACTCAAGCTGTTATGCCCAAAGCTACCAAAAATTGTTCAAACTGAATTCTTCATCATTTGTATCCAAGTGGTGGTGGCATATTGCTACTAGATTCATCATTCCTTAGGATTGTTGTTTCAAAAGATAATTTTCCTATAGAAGGTCATGATACTCACCCTTCGTCATGTTCAAGCTTTCAGTCATAAGAGAAAAGTATTAATGAATTTATTGTGGCTCCCTTTGGATCCTTCTTTTTCCTTATTCAGTTATAAATCCAAGAGGTTATTTGCTATTTATACGTCTATTTTGGAATTTAGATTCTCATTAACTTTGGAATACACTAGCTCCAGCAGTATCTCCAATTAGAATACACTGGTTCCAGCAGTGTCTCCATAATCACTGGTTTTGGCTAATTTTGCTTCACCATGTTGCTTTTGAAATTATGCCTCCTCCTTTTGGCTCATACACATACAAAAAAAAAAATTGAATCATTAAAAATCCAACAACCCTTGTATATGAATATGTTTAAAAAATTTTCCACTTGCTGCAATTCCATAAGCAGCTTTCGCCCAATCTTTCATCCTTGTTCCATTCCCCCCCCCAATTGGTTTCATTATCATACAATTGCTTGGATAACTGTGATAAACTCAAGTTGTCAAGCCCAAAGCTGCCAACAAATTTTCAAACTGAATTCTTTCTCATTTATATCCAGATGGTGGTGGCATATTGCTACTAGAATCATCATTCCTTAGGATTGTTGTTTCAAAGCTCGTTTTCCTATAGAAGGTCATGATACTCATCTTCATCATGTTCAGGCTTTCAGTTATAAGAGCAAAGTATTAATGACTTTATTGTGGCTCCCTCTAGATCCTTCTTTTTCCTTATTCATTTATAAATCCAAGAGGTTATTTTCTCTTTCTACCTGTATTTTGGCCTTGAGCTTCTCATTAACTTTTTGCATATCTTGTATTTTTTTTAACTAATCAACCCCAACTAGCTCCCTGTTTTGACTAGTTTTTCTCTGTTTATCTTCTAGTTTCTCCATTTCCAGTCTGTATGTCTATTGTCCTATGAAAATATTTTCTTTGAGCTCTATATATTTTGTAATATTTCTATCCAAATCACTCTATAGAGTTTCCATATGTGATTCTTGTTCCCTAAGAGCAAGGCTACACGATTTGTGGGTGTGGCTCAGGATCAACAAAAGGATTCAGGGTGTGGGTGTGGAAGCCAGCCTAAATTTAGGAATTGATGTTGAGGTAACCCAAATTTTTATAAAATATGCAAGGAAAAGATAAGATATTTTAGGGAAAAGACAGAAAATTGGAATTATACATTCTAGACATGTAGATCCTAAATGAAATCATATGATTTGTCTTATTCTACATAAAAAAAATAAAAAAAAATAACAGAATTTAGGAAATTTTTACATTCCATGATTCTAAAAAAAAACAAGAAAGCTCAGAATTTAGAATTCAGAAATCTACATTGTAAAAGAATTGGAATTTTGGAATTTCATAATTCTACATTCTAAACCTTCATGATTCACAACCCATTAACTCAAAAATATATGGAAATATCTTAATATGATATTTTAAAATGTCAAAATTACATTATAAATTTGGAGAGAAGATTCCATATTAATATGTCAAAATGTCAAAATTTAAAATTACCAAAAAATGAACTTATCTGGAAAAATCCAACACTTCAAATTATTCTAATTATGCTCCATTTCCACAATAGTCACGACCATCCACGTCATCCTATGGAACATCGTCATTTCTATCTTCTAATTGATCGTAAGAAACACCACAACCAGAACTAGCATTGTCATATTTCACCCCAATCAAAAGAGTAACATAACCTCCCATAATTGACCCAAGAAAGCCTGTCTCATCCTCAAAAAAATAAGTATCGTTGAATGAAGAGCCTAGTTAGCGGTTAACCATCAAGCAGTCATGGGTCTCCAAGCCCCCATCTTCAACATTCACATCCCTTGACTTATTATTGTTCATTATCAATGTAACATGCCTCCAAATATAAGTTATAATATGCATCAAGAATTGAAGCTGTTGCAGTGGGTTCATGTGATATTTCAACTACATGTCTGAATTTCTGAGTTTCTCATGAGTATTACAGCAAATATTCCCCATGTAATATGCCTTTCTTTCTTGTACATACTCCTAATAGTTATCAATAAATGAAGCTATTTAAAGCTTAGAGATTAGATCTGAGTTTTTTCTTTGATATTGAATTTCTTTTTTGAGAGGTCATATCAAGATGTACTTATTTCCTATCATGTCTCTGAACAACTTGTTTTTAAGGTGAGGTCTTTGTTTCATTGATGGTTTTGTATGGAATTTTACAACCAACAAGATGATGGTTGATTCAAACCTAGCGAGGGCAATTGTTGCTTCTAAGGCATGTCTAATGTAGGAATTTTTAAATTGTACATCGATGGCTTATATATATATCTGTAACTTGGCCATTGTGGTAATAAATTATTGGTTGAGGAATTTAGATAAGTTCAGCATAGGATTGGGTTATGATATGCATATGATTTTGTGTCATCCAAGAAGAGGATAAGTTGATGAAGCCTTGCTTACAAGGGGAAAGTTCAAAGTAAGGGCTCTTTCAATCCTTTTCAGATATGTTACAAAACAAAATCAATAGATTTTTCATTAGTTCTGTTTCATATGATACAAGTTGGATGAATATATACTATGTAATAACGTTGATTTTCTTTCTTTCAATCAGAATACATATGTTGCATTCACTAGAGAATAAAAAAATGGTGTTGTAGAAAGAATAAGGAATGGTTTATACTAGAGCTACAACATTTGACTTTGCTACTTGATATATGGCTGATCTAGCCTCATTTGCAAATGATTTTGGCGCTTTTCTCTTGAGGTGTTATTACTTGAATACATGCAGAATTGTATCTCATCGAGAGGCCATATGAAGAAAATAGAGGCATACATTACCCTTAGAGTCACTAAAATTGGTAATGTTAATATGAAAGCATGAGAGTTGGTTTCTACTACAAGATAGCACTTACTCAGAAATATATTATTCATCTGCTATTGTGTTTATTATGAGTCTTGTATAGATGTCCATATGTTTATGTTTCTGTTTAAAAAAATGCTTCCACATTTGTTCAAGTTTAACTATTAAGATTTAGTTAAATAGTTACTAAATCATAAAGAGAAGTATGAGGTGAATGCAATCCCATCCAAAATTCAGTTACTCAACTTTTGAGTTTGCTTAGAAATGGAACTAGACAACATTGAAGATAAGACTCCTATTCTGAGAGCTTCTAGGATCATTCTGACCAGTAACTTTACTTTCTGTCAATCCAAGGTTCGTCCTGTTTGTGATGACCCAATAAATCAAAGTAGTTTGATAGGGCCTGTGACCATTCCCAATGAAAATAAATACCATCCAAACACAAATCATAATAAAGGAATAATTTTATTACTATTCTGGCTGCACTGCAGGATTTATTCTTTTGCTTCATCCTTGATCAGCATAATTTTTCCCACTATAGTTTTGATATCCCAATAAAGGTCCATTTTGTGTCAATATGTGGTGTCCCATTCCATGGAGCTTCATATATCCAAAATTCAATTGCCTAGTTCCTTGTCAATATGCCAATCATAGATAGACTTGCACTCACCTCAAACTTCTGCTTCCACATTTACTCAAGTTTAAATGTTTATGATTCAGTTACTAAAAAATTATCTTAAGAAACTGCTGAAATGAATTGTATTCAATACTTAATAAGCAGATAATGAATCACCCATGGAGGAGGTATCTGTAGGGATGGCTGAAGGTAATTCCTATATTCATGGCTACATTAAGGAGTCTACAACTCCTCCATTGCCACCTCAACCTTTGCAATATATGCAAAATTTCCAATCTCATATTGCTGGGCCTGGACCTCCAATGCAAATATTTTAGCTTTTTCTCCATATTATCAAATTTATCCTGGAAGTCTTGTTTAATAGCTCAGTTGAGGACCTAATTCAATGACGAGAGATGGTATGGCACATCTAGGTAACACATGAATGGGGAAGATGATCTAGAGAGCTAGCCACTAACTAGAGTAACTGAGAGACCTTTGAGAGTCAACACTGAGCATTCCCTAAGAGACTGAACGAGGTAATGACCTCCAAAAAATAGAGTGCTAACTTATAAGTACAGATTTATTTCTTTCCTTGAAGCTAAATCCCACAAATCCCTAAATCTGCAAAGGAATGATACCAATTTGAAGATGGTCTTTAAGCAAAGAGGTTGGGCTACAAACTTTGCCTGAACAACAACCTGAGGTACATTTTGATTGCATCAAATGTACCTAAGAAATAGGATCTGAACTCTTTCTAACTTCTCCCAATCAACTTGAGTCTTGAAATAAAATTCCATACATTTACTACCTTATTAATTATACAGTACTACTAAAAAAATCAATAGAAACCTCTAATAAGGCATTTTTGTAAGAACAAATCAATGAATCTTTTATATCGTTTTTCAGTATAGGTAAGTTGAACTAAAAGTGTCAAACAAGAATATTCTATTATGCAACCCAAGTGACAAATTTATGTATGATGAGTGTGCCAATGATTGCTAACAATCATAATATGGAAATATTGCATGTAAAATTTCTATTATTTGACAGTGCAATATCTAACACCCATTATTATGTAAACCTAGCTAAAAAATTAGTACATCTTACTCATAATTTTTTTGCATTAACAAGCATGGAAGCAGCTTGTATTTCTAATTGTACAACTTCATCTTTACTATATGCAAGATAATCTCAATAGTGGATGTAAAGAGGACATGTTCCTGGGTTACAAATCCATTTTTTTGTCTTATCCATTTAAGTTGAAATTTCTTGATATTGACACTCTCTGTAAGCACTTTTCCATCTTGTGGATCATAGAATATCTCAATCAGAATTATAATGCACCTTATATCTTTGACCATTGTATGGAAATCTTGGAAATAAATGATATGAAGCATACCCAACAGTGATCCAGAACAAATGAATGTATATACAAAATTAGCAATCTGTACCAAAAATATGATTATACAAGTTGTTGCCAACAAGGTTTCTGCAATCAAGAAAAGCTACAAAATAGTAATGGTCAGAGTACTTACTAATATGCTTGATAATGGCAGTGGCGTTAAGCCCAGTTGTTGTCAAAACTGCAGACATTGTTGTTCATTGTATTTTGCAAACCTTTCATTGAAGTTAGCAAATCAATACCTAGAATCCAAGTTGATGCTTGCCCTCAAATTGTTGGTGTATTTGTGGGGATGCTTAAGACCATTTCCATTGGCGACATTCATCCACATTGCCTTTTTTTTATTACTTGGTTTAGTATTGTGACTATAAAGCAAGGGATAAATAAGTATTTTTACTTCTATACTTGCAATCAAATTGTTGGTGTATTTGTGGGGATGCTTAAGGCCATTTCTGTTAGTGACAGTCATCCACATTGGCCTTGTTTTATTGCTTGGTTTAGTGGGAAATACCTTGCTAGTAGTAGTAACTAGTCTACCTTGCCTCAAACAGGATCACATTCGATGAAAGACACACCCGCATTGTAGACTTGAACTCACCTCAAACTTATGCTTCCACATTTACTGAAGTTTAAATGTTTACGGTTTAGTTACTCAAAATTTATCGTAAGAAACTACTGAAATGAATTGCAGTCAATGCTTAATAAGAAAATAATGAATCACCACTAGAGGAGGTATATGCAGGGATGGCTGCAGGTAATTACTCTATTTAGGGCTACACTAAGCAGTCTACAATGCCTCCATTGCCATCTCAACCTTTGCAATATATGCAAAATTTCCAATCTCATATTGTTGGGCCTGGACCTCCAATACAAAGATTTTAGATTTTTCTCCATATTATCAAAGTTATCCTAGAAGTCCCCTTTAATAGCTCAGTTGAGGACCTAATTGAATGACAAGAGATGGCATGGCACATCTAGGTAATACGTGAATGGGGAAGATGATCTAGAGAGCTAGCCACTAACTAGAGTAACCGAGAGACCTTTGAGAGTCAACACTAAGCATTCTCTAAGAGATTGAACGAGGTAATGACCTCCGAAAAACAAAGTGATAACTTCTAAGTACATATTTATGTCTTTCCTTGAAGCTAAATCCCACAAATCCCTAAATATGCAAATGAATGATACCAATTTGAAGATGGTCTTGAAGAAAAGAGTTTGGGTTGCAAACTCTGCCTAAACAACAACCTGAGGTACATTTTTCTTGCATCAAATGTACCTAAGAAATAGGATCTGGACTCTGTCTAACTTCTCCCAATCAACTTGAGTCTTGAAATAAAATTCCATACATTTACTACCTTATTAGTTATACAATACTACTGAAAAAATCAATAACAACCTCTAGTAAGGCATGTTTGTAAGAACAAATCAGTGAATCTTTTATATCTTTTTTCAGTATAGGTAAGTTGAATTAAAAGTTTTAAACAAGAATATTCTATTATACAACCCAAGTGAAAAATTTAAATATGATGTGTGCCAGTGATTGCTACCAATCATAATATGGCCATATTGCATGTAAAATTTATGTTATTGGATAGTGCAACATCTAACACCCATTATTATGTAAAATTAGCTAAAAAATTAGTACATCTTGCTCATAATTTTTTTGCATTAACAAGCATGGAAGAAGCCTGTATTTCTAGTTATATAACTACATCTTTACTATATGCAAGATAATCTGAATAGTGGATGTAAAGAGGACATGTTCTTGGGTTACAAATCCATTTTTTTTCCTTATCCATTTAAGTTGAAATTGCTTGATATTGACACTCTCTGTAAGCACTTTTCCATCTTCTGGATCATAGAATATCTCAATTAGAATTATAATGCACCTTATATCTTTGACCATTGTATGTAAACCTTGGAAATAAATGCTATGAAGCAGACCCAATAGTGATTCAGAACAAATGAACGTATATAAAAAATTGGCAATCTGTACCAAAAATGTGATTATACAAGTTGTTGCCAAAAAGGTTTCTGCAGTCAAGCAAAGATACGAAAGAGTAATGCTCGAAGTACTTACCAATATGTTTGACAATGGCAATCGCTTTAAGCCTCAGTTGTTGTTAAACCTACAGACATTGTTGTTTCTTGTATTTTGCAAACCTTTCATTGAAGTTAGCAAATCAATACCTAGAATCAGAGTTGATACTTGCCCTCAAATTGTTGGTGTATTTGTGTGGATACTTAAGACCATTTCCATTGGTGACATTCATCCACATTGCCTTTGTTTTATTGCTTGGTTTAGTGTTGTCACTATAAATCAAGAGATAACGAAGTATTTTTACTTCGCTACTTGCAATCAAATTGTTGGTGTATTTGTGGGGATGCTTAAGGCCATTTCCATTAGTGACAATCATCCACATTGGCCTTGTTTTATTTCTTGGTTTAGTGGGAAATAGCTTTCTAGTAGTAGTAACCAGTCTACCTTGCCTCAAACAGGAATGCATTCGACAAAGGACACACCCGCACTGTAGACTTGCACTCACCTCAAACTTCTTCTTCCACATTTACTCAAGTTTAAATGTTTATGATTCAATTACTCAAAATATATCTTAAGAAACTGCTGAAATGAATTGCAGTCAATTCTTAATAAGCAGATAATGAATCACCAATGGAGGAGGTATCTGCAGGGATGGCTGCAGGTACAAACATAATTTACATTACAACAACATCATGACTCTTACACAACCATATTTATGGAAATTATTTGATGTTGTGAATCTCTTAAAGGAAGACCTAGCATGGTTACTATAATAAGGTGAAATGCTTCTCACTTCTTCAAAATATTATTCCTTCTCGTGTCTTCAAAATCTGGATATTGAAAGGAATATGTGCTAGTTGCAGCCACCATGCTGAATCTGTTAAAATTATAACCATCAACATGAAGAGAACCATTAGAAAAACTCCATTCGGAATTCCACATGTCATGCCCATGCCATGCCATGAATCTGTTTATAGCAGAATCCCACAAGTAGTAGCAGTGGCACCCTGTATTTACCTGATAGCTCCATTGATTGGAGACGAGGTCCACTCTAGAACTTGCCAATGCTCTCCTAGTATTGTTCTAGAAATGTTGTCTTGTTTTAAATTTGTATAAGGAGAGATACATTTTCAGTATATGCATCTTTTCAAATATGGTAGTTATAACTTATAAGTCCAAATAAAATATAACCCAAAGAACCATCTTGTTCTATAGGCATGCCAAATTTGGCCAGATATCAATTACTGGCAAGTTGTTCGTGGATGTGATGAAGTCAATTATCACTGAAACAATTTTCACCTTGGCTGAACCTTGACCTAATCTTACTTTCAATCATGAAATGTGGCTAGAATGGACAAGATAAAGGGATGAATTGGCTCTGGATTATAAAAAAATCTAAGCATTAAACTGCGTATTAAAATCAATCCCAGTTCAGTGCCACACACAATTCACAACAATAATAAACACCTGCACAACTAGGAAACCTATGACAGCCCGACAACAAGATCCCTAGAACACATATAGTATATATATATTTTAAAATTTCTTCTTAGCTGAGAGGTAGGCCTTTATGTAATTGGTTCCTTGATTTTGGTGCTTTAAAGCATATGACCATCAAGAAGGATTGTTTTATTACCTATTGCACTCTATGAGAAAGATTCCTGGTGGATCTCTATGTTGTATGACAAGGTCATCACCCAACTCTCTAGGGTATTATATACACTTTGTTGGTGAAATCGCAAGGGGGTGTGTTGTTTTAACTTTGGTTTTGCTCGCATCAACATTGTCCCACATCCACCTCTTTAGAAGTTTAGGAAACATGACATGGGTGGTGATCCAGTTGGGGAAGTCTCGATTTATAATTGATTATGCTCTAAGAATATTGTGGGCTCATATTTGGAGGCATTTCTATCTAATGTGGAAGCTACATTGGAACCAACCAATTTCCATCAGGAGGGCACCCAAAAGGGGTAACCTCGCAAGTATCAAAGGCTACAATTCTTTGCAGAGTGAAACATGATACTTACTCCATACCCGATTCGAGAGGAAATTGCTAGAGCAAAGAGTGAGGCCCCTTCCCACAAATACTACCTTTCAGAGACATAAGTGATGATTGAGTGGGTCGACTAGATCCAAGCTACAAGGCAAACCAAAGAGTGTTTCACCCAATATTTGTAGACTATTGATTTATATTTGCAAATGAAGTTTATTCTAGGATGCACATTGATGGATAGGTAAGAGCATAGAGATGATGTCCTCCACTCATTGGAACATTTGCACCACTGCCTGAATATCATAGATCGCAAATTGATGTGAATTGAGAAGCAACTTGGTCTTCCTCCTATGGGTAGCGCACCTCAGGAGAAGGGAAAAAAGGAGAAGGGAAAAGCATATGTTAATTTTGGAATATCGGATTTGGAGTCCTTACAATAGAAATTTATGTTGATGTTTCACATGTCCTTTGTTATTACTATGTGCAATCAATTTATCCCAAGACAGTACACCGGATATAGTGAGGTTCTTGTATTGTCTTTTTGTTTTTTGATATCTGGGAACTCGCTTAAGAGTATTCTATTTTGGTTATGGTCAGATCTCACTATCGAGACAACTGCCTCATGATGTAATTTTCTATTCTTCCAATTAATATAATATTCCCTTTAAAAGGGGGGAATATATATATATATATATATATATATATATATATATATATATATGTTGTTATTATATATAAATTCAAAACATAAACAGTTCAATAACCCATTTTGATAATGTAGAAAATCCAAAACATAAAATAGGTATTGTTGTCGACCACAAGAAAGGATAGGAGAACGTATCATCGTATGTACCTAACATCTCATACGAAGAGTGTATTTCACAATAAATTCGAAATCTATCCAGTAAAAAAAACTAGCAAATATCATGAATATGAAGTACAAATCTGTCCATGCAAATCCTTAACATTATTTAGGTGATATTCCCTAACTAAAAAATATTCTAATATCTTAATCAATTGGTATGTCAATTTGAATTGTTACCGATGTTCATCATCCACAAGAAACTACACCTATCCATGAAAAAATTCTTCAGATTCGTTAGGTCAATAACAAAATAGTAGAACCTTTAGAATTATCCTATCCCTTAATTAATAATTTGAATCTGTTCTTTAATCAATGGATATGAAAATGAATGTGGCTTAATAAGAAAACACACAGCTATAACAGTATCCATATCCCTAATTAAGAATTATCTGAAACTGTTCTTAATCAATTGGTAATACCCCTGAAAGAGTTCCAATGTTATCCATCATCCATGAGAAAATGCACTTGTCCAAGTTCTTCACATTCCTTGGGTCAATAATAGAATAACATAACCTTGAAGGCTATCCTATTCCCTAATCAAGAATTATCATAATGTTGTTAATCAGATGGTATGCCAATGAAAGCCTGAGTCCTAATAATTTCCATCATCATAGAAGATGAACACTGTCTATACATATTCTTCACATTATTTCAGTCAGTGACAGACCAACATGAACTTTCAACATTATCCTATTCACTAATTAAGAATTTACCTGAATCTGTTCTTGATCAATATGTACGTTCTTCTCTTAATCAATTGATATATTTCACATAAAGGAACTGAAATAAAAGAAAATTTTGGTTTCAAAGAGGCAGAATCAGTGGGATCATAGCTGGAACTATGAGCCCATTACAAAAAAATGCCATACTCAAGATACTTGAAACTTGGACTTTGGATTGATAATAATTTTGAGAATCACAAAGCTTTTCTATAATAAAGTTGTTCTGTGCAAATATAGGCTTTAGCTTTGATAATGGTCATCCATAGAAATATCTGTACGTCACACATAAATAGAAATAGAAATGGAATTGACGAGAGAAAAAAGATGGGAAGTGTCTTGGCCGATTTGGAGGAGAAGCCATATGTGCAGGAATACTAATAGATAAATAAGTTTGAGGATTTTTCATGCATTAAAATTTAATTTCTTCCCCCATTTGGACCAGCCTGTTCTTGATTTTAAAAGGCTGGGAATGCAGGGAGAAATCATCTATACTGGGTCATTTCAGTGATCACTTCCTGACCAGAGAGAGCCCAGTAGGGTTTGGCCGGGGTACGCTTCAGCATCTTCGTTCCAAATGGATCCTTGCGGCTCTATCACAACAAAAATTCATACAGAAAAACACAATATCAGAGCTTTGATCAAATCCAGTGAAGTTGTAAAATTGGAAACATTGGTTTCAAGACATGACAATATAGGTGATTTCACACACTTGTCACATAGAGCAGGCAGCCACACAAAAAATATAGGTGCTTTCACACACTTGTCACAACCAATCATGCAACGACACAACCAATATAAGTGCTTTCACACACACCGCCACTCCCTTGTGGCCACTTGGTTAGAATAAGGACTATAGTGTATTGGGATTTACACACTGCCACTAACTAGCTCTTACAACAATGTGGGATAACACACATGAGGAGGAGATGAAGATTTTACATCCAATGTGGGATAACACAGAAGCTATTCCAAGATGCCACAATATTAATGTATCCAACTGTTGTTTCTCACACACACCGACTCACACAAATGATGGGATGGTCAAGTATGCATATTGGTACCTTGAGGCATGTCTGTGCATCCATATCGCCAACCGGATGATCGCTAGGGCAGCAACTGTAGTGATCATTGCAGCATGTGGCAGAGTTGAGAGGGCAGTATCCCCATGCATAGCAGTAACCCCCAAAGTCATACATGCAGCAGCAGGTGTTTCTCTCCGAGCAGGAATAGTAGTTATCACACACGGTAGGAGGCTTCACAAGGGATGGGGGAGAAGGCCCAGGTTTTGGAAGGTTTGGAACCCTTCTTTACAGGGTACGATGCCTCCATCGCTATACCACACCTTCCCGTCGAAGCCCTTTCAATGTTCTTCTGCAGTCTGATGAAACCCTTCTCTCCCCAGCTATTTCCCCAGGAATTCTTCACAATCCAGTAGTTTGTGCCAGAGTGTAAGCCATATCCCACCAGAGTCACACCGTGGTCCAACTGAGTTCCGCAGGTGCTTGTGAACATGCCCTTGTGGAAAATCCCATGGAAAATTGATTAATTGCTAGTTTAGAAAGGCTCATATGATCATAAAGAACATGAAAAGAAATCGATCACTTACAGATTCGTAAAACTGGAACGCCTTTCTGTTGGCTTCGATGGCCACACTAATCGGTTGATGCACTGCGGCCTTCTTCAGCGACTTCTCATCATTCTCAGGCACATCTTCGAAGCCATCTATTGTCACCACATGGGAATTTATATATATATATATATATATATATATATATATCAGTCATGATAAACTAGAGGAAACAATAGGTAACAGTATCAAATCCCAATTAAGCAAAAGCCCTTGAAAATTACTCTGTAAGCGTCACAGCTGCCATCGTTGGCCGTGTAAGGGTAATCATCCTCACTGTCAAGCCCACCGTTGTCTATGATAAATTGGAAAGCATAATCCATGAGACCGCTATTGCATCCTTGGTTGTAGGAAGTATCGCAGTCCACCAGTTCTTGCTCAGACAGGGAAGTCAAATTTCCAGTCATGATTTGATTGATGCCTTCAACAACAACCACAATTGAGAATGCTCAACAACTTCCTGAAACATTCAAATAGAAAAAGTACAATACATGGCATCGTTAGGGTCTCTCTAAGTGATGAGAATTCTATATAGGACTGAAAATTAGGGTATGATATTGATTGAATAAAACTTTTTATAGTCTTTCCTACCTTTCTATACAAGATTGCAAATCAGAGTATGATAATCATGAAATAAAACTTGTTATGGTCTCTCCGGCCATTATGGACATGACATAAAATCAGGGCAGGATATTCATGAAATAAACTGGTTATGGTCTCTCCAGCCATTCTATACAAGATAGAAAATCAGGATATGATATTCTTGAAATAAAATCTGTTATGTTCTTTCCAGCCATTTTACACAGCACTGAAAATTAGGGTATCAATATTTTATGAAATCAAACTTGTTATGTTCCTTCTAGCCATTCTATACATGATTGTAAATCAGGGCACGTATTTCATGAAATTTATAGAACTTCTTATGGTATCTCCAGCCCTTCTATACAACACTAAAAATTACGGTATGAATATTCATGATATAAAAAAAAAAATTGGGTCTCTCCAGCGGCTCAATACAGGATCAAAAACGAAGGTATGAATATACATGAAATAAAATTTCTTCTGGTTTCTCGAGCTAGTTTATACAGGAATGATAGAAATTAAGATATCAATATCCATGAAAGAAAATGTGTTATGGTCTCTCCACCCATTATATACAGGACTGGAAAATAGGGCATGAACTTTCATGAAGCAAACTTACCGCAGGAGCCCTGGTCCTTAACCGCAGCCACGGCTCCCTTTTCTCTCCAGTCAACTGATGCTGGCAAATTATCGCCCTCCAAACACTGGTAACACAGGTTTGGAGACTTGGACAAGCGTTTCTTGGTATCCAACTTCAAAACCTGTAAATCTGGGCCCATAAAATACAAAATGTACATATTATATTATTAATAAAATCAACTTCAAAACCTGACAATCTCGGCGATTGCAATCAAAACCAACTTCAAAACCTATAAATCCCGACGATTGTAACCAAATGCAATGATTCCAACCTCCAAACCAGGTGAATTGATCCTTTGTGATGAAAAACGAGGGCGAATTGATTCTTTGCAATGAAAATCAAGGGCGAATCCGACCTTGGCAATTTTTATCCGCTTTAATTTTCAGGGCTAAAATACAATAATTATTTATTTTTTAAATAAAATTTGGGCTAACTCTATAAAATGGGTAAAATGGGTGCAATATATAAAATTCACCTCTCCAAACTATAAAACTCCTTAAATTTCGCCCTTGGGCTAAAATTCGCCCCTAAAATTTTCCATGTACGCTGGTGAGTTGGGTACTACGAGACATGTGTGTGGAGGTATTTTCTATGCTACTAAGGCCTGTGTGGCTATGTGTAGGTATATTTTATTTCAAAGTGTTTGTGTGGTTAGGATGGAGAGCCTATGAGTTAAAAGGCCAACAAAGCTAGTAGATGTGACATCTAAACACATGAACATGATGAGACATAAAGAGTATGGTGGGCTAGGATTCCACAAAAAGGGAAAGGTAAGGTGGCAGAACGAAGACATGGTTTTTCAAAGTCATCTTCAAAGGCATCATATTAAGTGAAAAATATTTAAAACAACAAATAAGAGACATTACATAAGCCCAAATGACAATATCTTCTATAGTAAACTGGATAATTCCCTGCAAAATGGTAGTAAAGATGATCTTCAAAAAGTTTTTTTATTGTTTGTCCACTACTTCAAGGGAGGTATTGGTGGAAAAATACCCAACCTTACAGAGTTTGTGTTCATATTAAGACTCAATGAGTCTCAAAAGGAAGTGTTTGAGATTATAAAAATCTCCTCAGAGTCTATATTTAGTAGATTTTTCCTGTGAAATTGGGCACTACTATTTTCAAACATTTGGCACATGCATATGGTATTATGATAAAAAGAGTTGCATCAATAGCACAAGTGGACCTGAATTACACAACAATCCATCCAATGTCAATTTGCTGCTACAAGAACTCTTCTATTATAACATGAAAACTAAGTTAGATGATGATAAAATTTATTTTTAAAGAGTGGAACTCTATAATTCAATTCAGATTTATCTGTAATAGTCACATCACCGTTCCATCCTGTAGATTTACCCAATAGTCACAACACCATTCCAACTTGTCTTTCTCATAGAAAGAAGGTAATTTTGGTATCTTGGAGGCCTTATGATAACATTCGTGAACAAAATATGTGAAGCCTATTACAAATTATCCCTTTGTAGCTATAACACACCAAACATGGATTGTGAATTGTAATGTACATGTAGGCAAGTAGGCAACATGTCAACTTTGTTAATGGAATAGCTGCCATTAAAGGCGGTTCCCATGTTGATTTAGTAGCAAACTAGATAACAACCCATGTGATGAACATTGTAAATAATAAGAAGAAGATAGCTGGAGTGAAAGCACATGCGATCAAGAATCATTTATGGATCTTTGTCAATTCTTTGATTGATAATCCTGCATTTGAATCCCAAACCAAGAAGACACTAACAACTCGTTAGAACAGCTTTGGTTCAAAGTGTGAAATCTCTCAAGAGTTTTTGAAGAAATTTGATAAATGTGGAGTTGTTGAGAACATGTTATCATGGGAAGACTTCAAACAGAGCAAGGATATTAAGAAAACTAATGGAACCAAGAGACAATGGTTAATTGGTATCACCAATCTTGATGATGCAAATGATGCAGGAAGTAATATTTCTGATAAATGCACTTTGACTGAGGGAGATTCAGCCAAGGCCCTTGGAATCGCAGGGTTAGCTATTGTTGGTCGAAATCATTATGGTTTGTTTCCCTTCAGAGATAAGTTGTTGAATGTAAGGGAATCCAGCCATAAACAGCTAATGGAGAATGCTGAGATTCAACATATCAAGAAAATCCTTGGTCTGCAGCATGGAAAGGAATATGACAGTGTCAAATCTCTAAGATATGGCCATCTTATGATTATGACAAATCAGGATCATGATGGTTCACACATAAAAGGATTGATGATCAAATTCATACACTCTTTCTGGCCATCTCTACTCAATATTCCTTCATTTCTTGTTGAATTCACTACTCCTATTTCCAAGGCAACCCATAAAATTGGATGGGTATTGTCTTTCTATACCATGCCTGAGTATGAATCATGGAGAGAATATCTGGGTGGATCAACATCAGGATGGACCCTAAAGTACTATAAAGGTCTCAGTACAAGTACTTCTAAAGAGGGGAAATAATATTTTAAAAATTTGGACAAATATAAAAAATACTTCATGTGGATAAATGAGGAAGATGGAGATGCAATTGAATTGGCCTTCAACAAGAAGAAAATAGAGGATGAAAAGAACTGGCTAGGACATTTTGAGTCGGGAACATATTTGGACCAGACTAACACGCTTATCAAGTACATCGAATTTGTAAACAAGGAAATTATCCTATTTTCCATGGCTGATTTGTAAATATACATCCCATCCATGGTTGATGGTTTGAAACTAGGGCAAAGGAAAATATTGTTTTTCTCTTTCAAGGGAAATTTTGTTATGCAAGAAAAGGTTGCTCAATTCTCGAGTTATGTTGGAGAGAATTTTACTTACCATCACGATGAGTAGAGTCTTGCTAGCACAATTATTGGAATGGCACAAGATTTTTTTGGAAGTAACAAAATTTAACCTCCTTGCTCCACTTGGGAAATTTGGTACCAGAGCCCAAGGTGGAAAACAGTATGCAAGAGCTCAATATTTTTTCACATGCCTGTCACCAATAACACACTTCTTTTTCCCAAAATATGATGATGTACTCTTGGACGACTTGAATGAAGATGGCCAAAAAAATGAGCCAACGCGTTATGTGCCAATTATTCCAATGGTCCTTGTAACTGGAAGTGAAGGAATTGGAACTGGTTGGAGTTCATTTGTACGTAACTACAAGCCAAAAAAATGTGATAAGATGGATATGATACAATGGTGGTTATATCACCGTAACTATAACAAGTAAGCAGTTGGAACCTATGACTCCAATTACATAGTGCTACTACAAAGTGTAAAGAGTGCTAATACTACATATTCAACAAGCAATGGAAGCTCAACTTATTAGGGAGAATACTAACAGCAAAATAGTAACTAGTATCACTATTACTGCTTGTACGTACAAGCTTTTATCATATTTATAGGAGTTATCAACCCAGCTTAACTAGTACAATATGGATATGCTTATATTCATAATACATAGCAAGTACTCTAAGATATCATGTTCAAAGCTTATAACAGCTTAAGCAATCACATTATTCTCGTAATTATGGTTACTAATATAATATCAATCATAATCAAGCCTTGATAAGCAGATCATGTTACATATTTATCACATTGGTTATGTCATTATGTATCACCATTTCATGAGTGCTAGTAAGTGGAACCTGATTACAACAACCAGAGTTCAAGCCTGATGTTGAATATGAACTAATACCACATCTTCATCATATCAAATATTAGGGAGATACAGTATCCATGTACAGAAAATATACATAGATAAGAACCATGTATTCATTAGAGTGATTCCAGGTGATCAAGTAACATAGTATGCCCCTGATATATGTAAATATTACATATGATATTGCTCGTATTTCACCTATTGCTTAAGCTTAGAGCTTGAATACCATCTATATTATGGATAATTCTTGGATATGTATAAAAATTATAGTAAGCTTAGCTGTAGTTATAAAAGGGTGTATATTACTAATATAACCATAACCTTCTTAGTAATCATAATAAGGAGAGTAATACTCATAGCTTAAAGTGATACACATAGTACGTGTATTAGTTGCAACTACTATTTTCTATCAAATTGATGCACATGTTATATATAAATAGTAATGGTTATAACACTATGTAAAATGAACATGATGAAACCTGATTCCATATCTAGTATGGCTTAGTTTAGATAAAGCATGTAGAATGATAACCAAGTTGTTGTATGTTTTTAGATTAGTTATGCTTACTCAATTAACATAGCACATGCAATATCACTAGAACCAACTAATTATGTTAGCTCTTTTATTACCCCGAGATATAAACTATGTTCTAATTCCATTGCTTTATCATTACTATTAGGATATGAATCACATAAGAGTATGATTTCAATTACTAAGCTTAGACTGATCTATGTAATAGCATGAATATGGTTAAGGTATAGCTTAGATAGTGTTGAATAGGGAAACATAGACTACTATAGAGATCAACTTCATATGGTCATGATACAAGTAGAGATCTTTCACTATGGCTTGTGTAATGGTTCACTCAAATCAATGCTAAGCTTAACCAATCATATAATATCAACTATTATATAAACATTAGCAATCAAATTGTGTTTCTACTTAAGGTTTAGATACACATGTTGTCATAGAGCTAGTAAAGCTATGTACTTATTAATATGATTCCTGTCAGTGTTAATAAGGTATGAAATGAATAGGGAAACATAGAACATTACGTCATAACAAGGAGCTTAGCTTGAATATGGAGTTCGTGGTCACTGTAATCTAAGACCTGTATTAAGGATATCATGTTTATACGAATATGTGCTATTCCATTACATGTAGTTACATAAATAAATCTTGGTCACTGATTCAATGGACTTGATTCATTAGTACTAATAACATAGTGAAATTAATAAGCTTATAGATTCAATAGAGCTTACTACTAGCTTAACTAAGGTGATATAGTGATAGTTACTAAGCTTAAGATGGGTATCATAGGTACGATATAGTCTCTTATACCAATATTATTTTAGTTCCATATAACTGTTATCATTGTAAACAATACATGTGAATCATAGAAGAGAGATAAGGGTGAATACATTACTCAACTTAAGCTAATCCAACTCTTTTCACTAATCAAAGCTGGAAAGAGCGTATTCAATGATATCGAGCTAGAACAGGAACAAGTATATCTCAATATTAAGCCTACATTATACTTATGACCACATTAGCTATTGGAATACAAGATGATTTATTAGGTAGAATATTGTATTCTATTACTCTATCCTTAACCCGTATGATGAATATGGACATTGTAGTATACAATAGAGTAACATTGAAATGTACTTTTTATAAAAGACCAATATGAGAAAATGTAGATTAGGGAAACACTATACTCATATAAACTATACAAGATTATGGATCCAGATGATTTGAGCCTAAACTACAACATGGATTTTTTTTTATCACTTTATTATGATATATTGATTGGCCTAAGATTAAGGGACATTTCAACATCCCGGAGCACTGGACATTACACCATCGGCATGGAACCTTGGTACAAGGGTTTTAAGGGTACAATTGAAAAAATAGCTGTAAAGGATAATTGTGTGTCTTACACGATTAGTGGCATCATAGAGAAAATTAATGAGACAACATTAAGAATTATAGAGTTGCATGTTCGTAAGTGGACTCAGGATTATAAGGAATTTCTGGAAGCATTGATGACTGGGAATGATAAGATTAAAGAGCCATTCATAAGGGACTACAAGGAATACAATACTGATACCAGGGTCCATTTAGAGGTGTCATTGTCTGAAGAGAATATGAATATTGCACTTCAAGAGGGCCTTTTAAGGAAATTAAAACTGACTAGACTTAGGATTACAAGGAATTTATGGAAGCATTGATGACTGCGAATGATAAGATTAAAGAGCCATTCATAAGGGAATACAAGGAATACAATACTGATACTAGGGTCCATTTAAAGGTGTCATTGTCTGAAGAGAATATGAAGATTGCACTTCAAGAGGGCCTTTTTAGGAAATTCAAACTAACTACTACAGTCAGTACAAGTAACATGAATATTTTTTACTCAAAGGGAATCATTCATAAATATGAGACCCCTAAGTAAATTCTTGAGGAATTCTATCACATCTGTCTTGAATTATATGAAAAGAGAAAGAAAGTCCAATTGGAGAAACTTCAGCTTGATTTGTTGAAATTGGACAATAAAGTTAGATTCATCCTGGGAGTTGTAAATGGAGAAATCATAGTGAACAAGAGGAAATGTGAAAAGTTGTTGCTTGAATTGAAGAGAAAATGTTTCACTCCATTCCCCAACAAGGGAAAAACTATTGAGGCTGTTATTGCTGGGGAAATAGGAGATGATGAAGAGTCTCTTGAAGACAACATTGAGATAGTAAAGGGTGTTCGTGCTGCGGATTATGATTATCTTCTATCCATGGCTTATTGATGATTCTATGAGTGCCTATGAGAGTGTTGGCATGGGTTTGTTCAGGGATTATTCATTGATGGGTACATTTACCCTACCCCTGCCACTCCATATCTTGAGGCTCCTATTTGCATGATATCTTATATTATGAATAGATCCGTTAGATTTCCTGATCCTTGGGTGGTACCAAATCCTTCAGAAGTAGAGTATTATGGGGCCAAAATTTCATTTAGTGTGGTAGAGATTTGCTACTAGGTGATCCAGTCGACATCCGATAACTCTAACTTATATCTCGAGTAGGATGTGGACCCTAATAAGTATTCTTTTCATTTATTGACTGTCGATTTTCCATATTCTCGTGATCTCCTTCAAACTGAGCTACCTTCTAATGAGGCCATGTTGATCATTGATTGGCCTTGGGAGGGGTTACATCATCGCTCATCGTTTCTCCCTAGTCTGGCCAAAAATCGATGTTAAGAACTGAGTTTATACTGGAAATTTTGAGTGATACCAATCTCCCATTATGGCACAGATGTTTATTCCAAAGGGAATTTGTCAAACATCTTCAATACTATACCCATCGACATTTTAGTTAAAATATACCTTAGTGATGCTCATGACTAGATGCCAGTATTTATTTAAGGGAAGGTATTCCAGCCAGTAAGGAAAGGTAGGTAAGGTCTTTAGGTTACGGTAGATTTCAATTAGCCCCAACTCGCCCTTTTGAGAAGAAAACAAAATAAACCTGCATATGAGCTAAAATAGAAGGGAAAAAACTTAGTGATGTGGCACTGGATTTAGAACCACAATAATAGGCTTTGAGTCTCAATCTTCAATGATTGGTTCTTAATTGAAACTCTATAAACACCATATTAGTTAGTTATTTCTCTTCCAAATAGTAGTTATTTTTCTGCCTTCCCTAAAACAATGGATTTATAGGGGTAGGGGCCTGCTTTCTTGAAGAAAGGTAAGGTTATCACTTATACTTATTAAACTGACTACCTCACTCAGGCCAATCATAAGTCACTCACTCCTTAAAATAGTAGGAGAGCCTTCATGATACCACTGAGTGAGAACATCTCAAGAACTAAAAATAATACCACCATTTCATTTTCTGTAGGAAGAGAAGTCACTCACCCCTTAAAATAGATATACCCATAGAAATATTAGAACATATGTAGTAACCCCGTGGGAGAGAGAATTTATGCATTCTTATTTATTAAAACACTCTTATAGATAGAGAGCAGTTGAGCCCTTTCTCTATACCCAACCCTAGTTCACCACCACCCCACCTTTGAATCCTAAGCCACTCTCTTTCCCTCGTGAGCAAGGTTTCCAAATTCATCTTGGTTTAATCCATCCCTCTCCCAGTGCTCAAAGATCAAAAGAGACAGTAAATGGTGTTCATGCTGCATATTATGAGTATCTTCTATCCATGGAAATAGGATCATTTCCTTTAGAAAAATTCCAACAATTATGTGCTGAGAGAGATAAGCGCGAGGAAGATGTGGAGGAGCTAAACATGACAACACCCAAATCTGTATGGTACAAAGACCTAGATGCCTTTACAAAGGAGTTGGGTGCTCAAGAACTGCAGGAGGCCAAGGATGATGAATATGAGTTGAGAAACATCGGAAATGATGCTTCCAAAATCTTCAGACAAGTAGGCAAAAACCAAAGAAAAAATATCAAAAAAGATGTAACTGTTGAGAAAACAGATTCTCAATCAACCGCCAACAATCAGGCATCAAATACCTCTGTTACTACAGCTAATGCACAGAATGAAATTACAAACCTAAGCGTGGAGGCGGAAATAAAGGGGATACGAAAAATCAAATGGAAGTGGAGATTGATGAGGATGATGAATTAGATACCAACTTGCAAGATCGGTTGGAAGCCTACAACCATGGCTTATTAGCAGATCAATTAGTTGTTGAGGACTAGGGAAGCAAGAAAAATTCACGAATTGAATATTTTAAACCAAAGCAAAAAGAGACCACTAGAAGGGAAAAAAAATCTTCAGACTTCAGTGTTCACCATTTAGGGTTCAGCGTTCAGCGTTCAACGTTCAGGGTTTAGGGTTCACCATTTAGCATTCAGCATTCAGGGTGAGTCAGGTTCTGTAGGGCATTGGACACTTCGACAAGGTTGAGTTGGGTTCAACTCGAGTTTGTGTGTGGAATAGTGATTGGAAGGGTGTAGCCAGAATAGGGAGGTTGGGCAAAGGGTGAAATTTTCGTAGGCGGGAATTGGAATTAAAATAAAAAATTAAATGTAAATAATAATATTTAAAAAAAATTAAAATAAAATTTTTAAAATTTAAAATTAAATGTAAATAAAGGTTTCAAATGATTTGGGGGTGCTAAAAATTTGTATATAAGGTATAAATATCATTTGAACTTATGTTCCCTTGATTTTTGCGGGTATCATCCCTGCCAATTGATGGAGAATCATTTGGTTTTCGGGGTCAAGGGTGGTTCTCGGGGAGATTGATGTATGACACAACTTGCTGTCAAACAAGCCTAAGCCCCTAAATGTACAACAAATATTTTTGATCCATTACAATATCAACCTTGATGCATTCTATTTTTGAGGGAATGCGTTAAAGATATGAACTAATTCATTATATATATTTAATTTTCCCATTGTGGATCAAATCATTCTATAAATGGTCAAAAGTGTAAGGGAATTCCACCTAGCTCATTAAATAAATTTTAGAACCTTCTTAAGCTAAACGCCATTCATTCCTTTTCGGGGTCAAAGGTGGTTCTCGAGAAGATTGATGTATGACACAACTTGCTGTCAAACAAGCCTAAGCCCCCAAATGTACAACAAATATTTTTGATCCATTAAAATATCAACCTTGATGCATTATATTTTTGAGGGAATGGGTTAAAGATATGAACTAATTCATTATATATATTCAATTTTCCCGTTGTGGATCAAATCATTCTATAAATGGTCAAAAGTGTAAGGGAATTCCACCTAGCTCATTAAATAAATTTTAGAACCTTCTTAAGCTAAAAGCCATTCATTCCTTTTTGCAAACAAACAACTATAGTGTTTTGAGACATCCATAGGCTACCAGATATACTTCATGGCAATGCTTTTCAATCCAAAAATGGAAATGAAAAAAAAAATGTAGTTAGGCAATGAAAAGCCATGCAAATCAATTCATGGGGTCCTAAGGTCTTTATGGCCTAGGATTTGGGACAAACTTTAGTGGGATATGATCTACGAAATACCATAACATTCCCTAAGTGTGGATATTGTGAGCAATTCAAATCGAGGCTTGGAAAATTATCTATTTTTTCTATGTTTGGTATACATGGTAATAATGGCATTACCCACAAGCACATACCCTCATAACCAATACCTAGTTCTCTAAAAATCAAATGTTTCCAATATGCTCAATTAGAGGTGAAGGATTCTCCTAGGAGGTCAATGTGTTGGTTTGGGGTGTTATATTCAGTGTTGGATACTTAGTGGTTAAGGGCTTCAAGGGTCAAGGGTTAAGGTCCAAGGGCTTTAGGGTCAGAGGATTTAGTGGTCAAGGACTTTAGATTTAGGGGATTTAGGTGTTTAAGGGGTTAAAAGTTAATGTGTTTGAGGGTGCAGGATTAGGGGTTGAGGGTCACATGTTAAGACGATAAGGATTTATGGCTTATGAGGTTCATGGATTATAGGTTAGGGGTTATTTCTTAAGGTTTAATGAGTTAAGGGGTTTATGGGTTATGAGCTATGAGTGTAGGGGTTAAGGGATTATTGATTGGGGGTTAAGGGGATATGGAATTCAATGGTTATGGGTTAAGGGCTTATGTTTTGTGATAATTGGACTCCTAATCTGCTTATCACCACTATTGGGGGTTCCCCTATCTATTGCTCTCGCTACCTTCCCTCTAGGTCCCCTAGCCCATACGAAATTAGGTCCAAAGCCCCCTTCTCATTCTCTAATGTTAGGATTATAGATCATAGTAAACCATGCTTGCACCTCTGAATTATACCCATACATGTTATCCTTATGTCCCCTTGCCCCGTTCTTTCACATTCCCCAGGGCACAATTAAAATATTTGGATGTATCTTGGATGACTTCTCACATTCCAATAGCTTCACACATGAATAGGAATTTGCATCATTTAAGAATTTTTTGGAGGGTTTTCATGGCATAATCAAGGGTCACATTTACAAAAAAAGAGAATTTAAGTATATGTTACAATGATTAAGGAATATAGGGTTGTTGAAAGGGAAAAAATTTGACCTTGCCAACAAGGGGGAATTAACCCGATCGTAGGTCCTAACTAGAACTGCTTTCATTTGGAATGGCTAATCCCAATGGGTTTTAAGGACTGTTATAAGGGTTAGGGGAATAATGAATTAGTGTTTAAGGGATTAGGGATTAGGGGCTTAGGGGTTAAGGGAATAGGGGATTAGGGGCTAGAGGTTTAGGGTTTAGGGCTTAGGAGAATAATGAGTTAGTGGTTAAAGGGTTAGGTATTGGGGGCTTAGGGGTTAGGGGATTTAGGCGCATTTAGGGGTTAGGGGAATAATGAGCTAGTGGTTAAGGGATTAGGGATTGGGATTAGGGGAATAATGATTTAGTGGTTAAGGGTTTAGGGATTGGGGGTTAGGGGTTAGGGGATTTAGGTGGATTTCAGGGTTAGGGGTCAAATATTGAGTTAGTGGTTAAGGGATTAGGGATTGGGGACTTATGGGTTAGGGTTAGGTGAATAATGAGTTAGTGGTTAAGGGATTAATAAGGATTAGGGATTAGGGGGTTAAATGGGTTAGGGATTTAGAGTTTTAGGGGGATAGGGGATTTAGAAATTAAGGATTTTAGGGGTTACGGTTTAGGGGGTTAAATGGGTTAGGGTTTTAGGGGTTTAGGGGTTTGAATGGGTTAAGGGTCAGGAATTAGGGTTTAAGGGATTAGGGGTTAAATGGGTTAGGGCTGGGTACCTAACATACCTTGTCACTCCCTCCCTAGCACACCTAAAAATTGCTAACACCTAGCATACCTTGTTGGGCCATATGAGGGAGCCTAGGAAACACGTTTAGGGGGGTTGGGTTGGGTCATGTCGTGTGAGGGTGCCCATTAAGGAAACACGTTCGGGCGGGTTGGGTCAGGTCAGGTCATGTGAGGACACCTAAGGAAATGCGTTTGGGTGGGTCGGGTTGGGTTTTGTGAGGGTGGTCGTATAAAAAATGCTAATTTGTGACCGCCCGTGTGCCTTGTGCACTTTCATGCGACCCATTTTTTTTTTCTCCCTTGTGCCTTCATTCGGGTGGGTTGGGTCGTGTCGTGTGAGGGAGCCCAAGGAAACACATTCAGGTTGGGTCGGATCGGGTCGTGTATGTGAGGGAGGTCGTATAAAAAATGCTAAGTTGTGACTGCCCCTGTGCCTTGTGCACATTCTTGTGACCCGTTTGTCATTTGCTCCCTCATGCCTTCATTTGGGCGGGTCGGGTCGGGTCTGGTCAAGTCGTGTGAGGGTGCCCTGCAAGGAAACATGTTAGGATTGGGGGATTGTAGATCCTTGCATTGATAAATTTGGTTTCTTGAATTACAATGCAGTCTAAGTAATTTTTCATTTTGTTCAAACTTCGTTCTGAAATGTTGGAGGTGTTTTATTTTATAGATTATATTCAACTACCTAGTGCCCCAACATGACTTGATAAGAATGGAGACTTGTTTGCTTCTATTTTGAGATTTTTTTGAAAGGCATTGATGTTGGTTTTTTCATAAAGGAAAGCAACATTGATGGAGGTTTAAGGGGTTAGGGGTTAAGGGTTTAGATGTTTAGGGTTTAGGGGGTTAAATGGGTTAGGGGTACCTATCATACCTTGGCACTCCCTCCTTAGCACACCTAGAACTTGCTAACACTCCCTATCACACACTCTTATTCATGTTGGTTGTTTAATAAAGGAACACAATATTGATGGAGGTTGTTTACCATTGTTTGTAATCAAGAAAAATCCAACCAAATTACCTGACCCGCCCAAACTCATTTCCTTAGGTGCCCTCACACGACCCGTCCCGACCTGCTCGACCTGCCGAAATGCATTTCCTTGGGCGCCCTCACACGACACGAGCCGACCTGACCCACCCAAACGTGTTTCCTTAGGTACCCTCACACGACCCGATTCGACCGCATGAACGCATTTCCTTGGGTGCCCTCACATGACCTGAACCAAACCGACTCGACCAGCCCGAACATGTTTCCTCGGGCGCCTTCACATGACACGACCCGACCGGACCCGGCCTGAACCAAACACATTTCCTTGGGTGCCATCACACTACCTGACTCGATTCGACATGCCCGAACGTTGATTAAGGCATGACGAGGGAGAAAACGACAAACGGGTCGCACGAACATGCACAAGGCACACGGGAAGTCACAACATAGCATTTTTTATACACCTCCCTCACTGCACGATTCGACTCGAACGTGTCTCCTATGGCACCTTCACAAGGCACGACCGGACCTTCCCGAATGAAGGCACGAGGTAGAAAACAGAAAACGGATTGCACAAACATGTAGTACTAGGTACATGGGAGGTCACAACTTAGCATTTTTGATACGACCACCCTCACATGACCCGACCCACCAGAACGCGTTTCTCTAGATGCCCTCACATGACTCGACCTTACCTGACCCACCCGAATGCATTTCCCTGGGCACTCTCACACAACCTGACCCAAACTACTCTGACTCGCCTAAACGCGTTTCCTTAGGTGCCCTCACATGACCCGACCCGATCGAACGGGTTTCCTTGGCCGCCCTCACACGACCTGACCCAACAAAACTTGCCCGACCACGTTTCCTCTGGTGCCCTCACACGACACGACTCGAGCAGACCTACCTGAATGCGTTTTCCTGGGCGCCCTCACATGACACGACCTAACCCGACATGACCTGACCCGTCCAAATGAATTTTCTTGGGCACCCTCACATGACATGACCCTACCCGACCCGCGTGATCGTGCTTCCTTGGGCGGCCTCACACGGTACGACCCGATCGAACTCGACCCGACCCGCCTGAACGCGTTTCCTTAGGCGCTCTCACACGACCCAACACGACCTGACCTAGATGCGTTCCTTGGGTGCCCTCACATGACCCGACCCGCCCTCACACGACCCGACTTGACCTGACCCGAACTGACACGACCCAACCCGACCTCACATGACCCGACCTCACACGACCTGACACAACCCCACCCAACCTGACTCGACCCACCCGAACACATTTCCCTAGGCACCCTCACATGACCCAACCCGACCCGACCCACCCGAACGCGTTTCCTTAGGGACCCTCACACAACATGACCCTACCTAACCCACCCAGACGCATTTCCTTAGGTGCCCTTACATGACCCGACCCAACCCACACGAATGCGTTTCCTTAGACACCCTAGGTCACACAACCCGACCTGAACCGACCTGGCTTGCCTGAACATGTTTCCTTCGGTGCCCTCACACGACCTGACCCGACCTAAACTACTAGAATGTGTTTCCTTGGGAACCCTCACATGACACGACCTGACCCAACCCGATCTGCCCAAATGCGTTTCCTTAGGCACCCTCACACTATGACACAACATGACCTGATCACCCGACTTGAACGCATTTCCTTGGGTGCTATCACACGACTCGACTTGACCCATGCAAATGCATTTCCTTGGGTGGCCTCACACGGTACGACCCGACTAGACCCAACCCGTCTCGCACGAACATGTTTCCTTGGGAGACCTCACACGGCACGATCACACGACCCGCCCTGGACACGTTCCTTGGGCGCCCTTAGTACACGATTCGACACGACCCGACCTGGATGTGTTCCTTGGGCGCCCTCAGTACACGACATGACACGATCCGACCCAGACGCGTTCCTTGGGTGCCCTCACCCAACCCGACACGAACACATTTACTTGGGTGCCATAAACATTGCAATTCTAACACTTGTTTCATAAATGACGTTATTCCAAATACCGTAACATTCCCTAAGTGTGGATATTATGAGCAATTCAAAGCGAGGCTTGGCGTCCTCATATGACCCAACCTGACCCAACTGGGCCGAATGCGTTTCCTTGGGCGCCCTCACATAGCACGACCCGACCTGACCCACTTGGACATGTTTCCTTAGGTTCCCTCACACGACCTAACTCGACCCACACGAACGTGTTTACTTGGGCGCCCTAGCTCACAAGACTCAACCCGAACCAACCCGGCTTGCCCGAACATGTTTCCTTGGGCGCCCTCACACGACCTGACCCGACCAGACACAACTGAAAGAATTTCCTCTTGCGCCCTCACATGGCATGACCTGACCTGACCCAATCCACCCAAATGTGTTTCCTTGGGCACCCTCAGAGTATGACACGACCTGACCTAATCACCTGACTCGAATGCATTTCCTTGGGCGCCATCACACGACTCGACCTGACTCACACGAACGCGTTTCCTTGTGTTAGCTCCCCATAATTTGCTAGATTGATTGAGATACAAATGGGTAGGGATAACATCAAACCAAACTTTGGAATCCAAGGACCTAGCCTTCCTGGATTCAGAGAGGGATATCTCTATTAGGTGCAAATATGTGAACTTGTTTGCTGATTAGGGTTTATTTTAGGCTAGTTATGAAGTATTAGGTTTGTTGATTGTTTTTGGTTGGGTATGATACTTAGATAGATTTATATAGAAAATAAGGAAAACTTCAATTCATTGGGCAATGGAGTCTAACAAGGTCATGATAAGTTCATCAATGGTTTAAAGAGTATTTGCTGGGAAATTTTAACTTGGTTAATGGATCTTTGAGGTTGTGAAAGATTATGTGATGGACATTAAGCTTGAGAACAAAAGCTAATAAAGGGTAGAATAGAATCCTTCGTATACTTTTAAACTAAGGGAGTTAGAAAAATCATAAGCATAGAAAGAGAATCAAAGGCATAAGCAAAACCTAATCCATTTGATTTCAGACTGAAAGCAGATAATCAACCAAGACAAACATTCAAATGAAATATAGAAAGGCAAGAAAACTTATTTAACTTTCATAGATTTCATCATCAAGAGCAGAAAAAATTTAAGATGCACAAACAACTATAACCATAAAAGGAGAGAAAAACCTTAAACATCTAAGATTATAGATATGAAATTCTTTGAAACAACCAGCTAAGTAAATGCAAAGAGCATGATTGAAATAGACTTCTTTGATAAACCTAGGCAATGATGCTTTAAAGAGATGATTCCAAGAACAGAGTTTTTAGTGGCAACAAATATGTAGGGCTAGCCATGAATCATGCTTGATACCAAATGATCTAAATCATTCAAGAAATAGACAAGCTTAGGAAATCATTAGAGAGAAAAAAGATGAATTATCTAATATATCCTAGCAAAAGAAAACATTAAGGTATTGAAGAACAAATAGACCTAAGGTGCCATTAACAAACATGTCTTAGTCTAATTTTTTTGTCCTACTGCAACTTAGGAAGATACAAACATAATGAAAAACTAGAAAACATGAACAAAAGGGAAACACATCACCATCATCCAGGCTTATGGATCTTGCAAACAATCCTCCTCCATCAAAAAACAAATCAAGGCATGCATGAGCTCCAAGACATCAATTTCTTTTAAAAACTCCAAGAGACTATGTATTTATTTAGAATAAGTCATCAAAATCCAACCCAATACATAAGAGCCTCATGGTCTATTTATGGAGCAAATGAGGAGGTGGAAACCATAAGAGACTTTCAGAAACCCTAATTTAGTCATAAATGTCATAAATGTATTTAATGACCATGCAAGGCCCAAGGCACATAATATCTATGCTAATAAATGAAAAATATCATAACATAACTCCTCAATCAAATCTGGAGTGATTTTCCCAAGAAAATATTAAAAAATAATTTTGCCATCAATTTGTGTGTTTTGTTGACTTTTGGCACTTTTGGTCCTCTGTGCGTAGTGCCAAAACATTAGAAAATAGGTGTACTTGCAGTCCGGTTTTGACTACCTTCTCGGTGTTGGATTTTTCTCCGTGATGGCTAGTTGGAAATATTGTCAAGTTGGATTTATAGATATGCCTTTTTCTTTCTGAATGAATGCCATTTTCCTATCCAAAAATCCATTCGTCCAACACTGCTCGGTGCGTAGTGCCACCTCCAGCAGAAAATAGACTTTGTTGTAGCCAATTTTTGGACCACTTCCCGATGTCGGATTTTGCTCTGTGATGGCTCGTTGGAAGTCTTGATGAGTCTAATTTCGAGAAATGTTTGAATTTTGTTGAGTGGAGTCCATTTACCTATTCAAAAAATCATTATCCCAACACTTCTCTGTGCGCAGTACCTCCTCCAGCAGAAAATAGGCTCTGTTGTAGCCAAGTTTTGGACCACTTCCCGATGTTAGATTTTGCTCCGTGATTGCTCGTTGGAAAGCTTGCTGAGTACTATTTCTAGATATGCCTTTGGGGTTTTGAGTGGGTGCCGGTTTCATATCCAAAACTCCATTCTCCCAACACTGCTCTGTGCTTAGCACCTGGCTTGAAAAGGAGGCCGAAAGGTCAAATTTTGGGTGTTTTTTGACCTTTTGTGGGGGTAAAAATGCTCCAATTGATCTGAAAGTTTGTGGGTAGAATTTTGGTGATGTAAAAAATCCAAACATTTAAACTTTGAGAGCTGAAGATGCACCAATTATGTGCGTAGCACCTAGGGTGTTGTGCTCCTAGGGGTCAAAATTTGGAAAAAACGTAAAGTTGTCCAATTTGCCTCAAACTTGGTGGAGAGGTCCTTCAAGGGTTTAGATAAGCCTATAAAAAATCTTGAGTTATGTCTCCAAGTTTTTTGGTCTTTTACTCTCTTTTAATGCTTTAATTTTCAATGAATTCTTTGTTTCTAGCACTGTTATCTCTTTAATTGGAGTTGACACTTCTAACTTTTGTCTTACTTTTACCTGCTTCTCATTTAGGCCTTCAAACTTATCATTACCTCCTTTAATTGCTTTACTATCTTCTTGGCTCTCAAACTGATCACTATCCTCTCCACTTGCTTCATTTTGGCTCTGTTTTTCATAGAGGTCCTCTTCTCTGTCACTTTCTACACTACCACTGTGGATTCCTTGGTCATTCAGAAGTTGATTAGTGTCATGATAGTTATGACAGTTGTCATGACTGTCATGACTATTCTCTTGCTCATCATGGTTTGTCTCATCAGTACTATTATCTTTATTTTTGCTTTGGTTAATGCCTTCACCTTCAAATTCTAACTCAGCTTCATCATTGGTCTGCTTTTGACCTTCAACTCCTTCATCCTTATACTCCTTTGTTTCTTCATTATCATCATCCTTCATGTTGTTATTATCTGCACCATTATTGAGCTCACTGTTATGCACAAGTCCTCTTTCCTCATGGCTGTCATGTGAACCTTCTTTGTCATCATCATTTTGTTGCTGCTCCTCTTTAGACTCTATTTTTTCCCTACTGTCTTTACCATTTTCACTATGTTCATATTCTTGATTAGGCTCTGTAGTTGCCTCACTATTTTATGCTTTCGCTTTATTTTCACCACTTTTTTCCATGCTATCATTATCCCTTTGATATTTCTTATTAGGATTTGCCTCTTGCTTGCTGATGTCAACTCCTTTGTTCTTCCTTTAACCTTGTCTTTGACTCACTGATTCTTCTTTAGACATGGTGGCTAGTTTAGAGGCAAAGGTCTTTTAAACTTTGTTTGAGAGCCTCTAGGTCAAAGGATGACACTGAGTGATGTAAGGAAATTTTTTTCAAATGAGTTCCAAATAAAATAAGTATGGGAAAATTTTAGAGTTTTAGGAGGAGGGTTATATGCACTGAGTATCTTTAGGCTAAGGACAACCTCTAACTTGTGAATTTTTCCTTGGAAGGGTTAAATATTTGATCTTTACTGAGATTAGTTTTTGGTCATTTTAAGCCTTAAATGTCCTCCTTGTTTATGAAAATATTTCTTGCAAAGTGAGAAAGAGAGTTACCAATCTTATTTATTTGACTGCAGGAGGTTTGGGGGTGAAAAATTGATATTTTGACCCTTCTTAGCAATTTGAGACACACTCTGCTTATGCATAGCGCCAGTGTGTCTGTGCGCCGCGCCTTTTTGTAGAAGGCATGTGGAAGCCTTCCTGGTGTTGGGATTGGGCCTGTGATAGCTTGTTGGAAAGCTTGACTTGTCTAATTTCCAAATATAAAATTTTTTTCATGTTGGGAGTTGATTTGCCCAGCCAAAAGTTGATTTTCCCAAGACTGGTCAAAAAGTCCTAAATGATGGTGCAGAAATGCAGAGTGCTAGTGCAGACCACTTTTGGATGAGTTCCTCAATTATAAATTGAGCTCATGATAGCTCATTAGAAATATATTCAAGTATAGTTTCCATTTGAATTATTAAAAAATTCATTTGGACAATCCAGCTATGAGAAAAACAGATTTTCCCAAGGTCACTCCAGAAGTGTAGAATTTCTCTCGTGACACCTGTATTTTTGACATTGATCCCAAACCATGATACCTATGCAAAAACGGAAGGAGTTTTTTCTTCTTGGCCCTATGATGGACAAAAACCTCTCTCACATTTTCCAAACTCATCTCTTTTTGGTTACAAACACAGTGTGAAGCAAAACTAGCCCTAGGTGTGACACATGGCTTGTCTCTTGGAATGAATTCTTGGAAAATGATGGAGGCATGATGTTTATGAGCTGGTATAGACTTATTCTTGCTGAAATTATCTATAAAATGAATCCTTTTCTCTTGTGCCTCATTTTCATATCAAACCCTAGATTAGTTGGAAGAGGAAATTAGGGTTTGGTGTAGGGGATTTAGTACCGCCTTGCAGAGGGAGGGGAATGAAGGGGTTAAGGGTTGTATAAATTGTTGGGGAAATTTTTGGGAATAGGGATAGATTTTAGGGAGTAGGGTAAAGTTTAATTTCAATAATTGAGTGAGGGGAAGGGGTACAAAAGTTCAAAACACAGGCCTAGTCTTAAAAAGTGTCAATTTGTGGCAATAAACTAGGTTTTGTAGAAAAATGATGATTCTGAGGGATAGGAGCGATGGGAAGTGTTTATGGAGGCATATTAAGGATAGGAGGAGGTGTAAGAGAATAAATATATAAGCCTTATTGATGATTTAATCATGGAGGTCATGAAACCAAGAAAAATGCCCTTAAAAACCCTAGATAGACAATGGAGGAGTTTAGGCAAAACAAAAATAGAGGGTTGAGGCCAATTTGGTGAAACATAGTGATAATGAGTGGCATGATCCCATGATAGGTATTATTGGGATGGGTGAGCTGAGATTGACACGACGGAATGATGAAATAGTTAAAATTTATCCTAAGGATAATGAAGGCCGTGAGATTTCTAGAGCTCACAATGTTCATGAACTTTGTTTCTAGAAATCTAGAACCGAAACTTAGTCATATTCAGATAGTGAAAATTATGGATTACTACTAGTGGCTCCACTTGGGGAGGGCAGCTCCTTTTTCAGGAGGTGTCCAGAACTTTTAGATCTCTTGGTTTATGAAGACTAGTGCCTTATCCATTGGGCATATTTTTACCTCTTTCACTTGATGATGCTTTCTTGAAGCTGTGATATTAGTAATCTAAAAAACATGATTAACATGAACATCATCTCTACCTACCCAACCTACTTGCCTACCATTTTTTATTCCTTGGGCGCACTTGAATTGGAAAACCTTTGACCTTTCTCTTTTTGAAAACAAAAATCAAACTATCTAATTGTACCCTTATTTCTTCCAAGAGTTCAGATTAGGCTAATGAACTCTTTTTATTTTCTACCTAATCTTCTCATTTTTCAAGATTAAGCTATTTGAAAAACTTCACTCTCTAGCCTACTAACATGAAATTGAAAGCATGGTAAATCAAGATTAGGAAATCTAACTTACCATGAGTCATGGCATAAGAACAAGTTGCACACAAATTTTATTTTTGTAAAAACACAACTAGAAAAGTAAGGGTCATGATTTATCATTTGGTAAACATTCCTATATTTCTCTTTGGTTCAGTTTTAAGCATGTGGAACCAAAATTATTCATCCCTAATCTACTTATTTTGACAAGTCAAGTTTGAATTATTTTGACAGGCATCTTCACTAACTTATCAACAATAAATTGAAAACATGTTCAACCATGGTTAGGATAGATGACTAAACAAGACTTCTTTATGAACAAGTAGTGGCATTTAGGCTTGCACACTTTCAGTAAGACTATTTTTTGGGTATGGGGCTGTACCTCTTCTTTTCTTCTGCCCTCTTTTTCATTTTTCTTTGTTTTTTACTTTTTCTCTCTTCTTGCTCAAAAAATATAAAACTAAAGGAAGAAAGATGCTCATAGTGCTGAGCTTATTTGCTTGTATATCTATCCTAATCTATCCTATACATGATATACATTCGGCTGGTGAACTCCCTTTTCCAATACAACCAATCAATTAGATGATCCCATGAATGATCTTGTTTCAGCTCTTTGAGAGTGCTACAGAAATCAAAAGGCCATTTCCACCTCACTTTTTTTTTTGGACAGTAATGCTTAAAATTTTTCTCACATTTTGCAACAAATTGTTCTTGGTAGAGCACACTCCTCCTTTATTTTTCTCAAGGAAAACAAAAAATGGATATTGGAATAATACCTGATCTAGAGGATTTGAAACATAAGCTTCATTCAGGACTACTCCTTCTTCCACTTGGCTAAGCTTGGGACTCTTTTGGGAAAGAAAATCTTCCTCTTCGTCATGATCATCTAAACTGGTAGACTCATCATAGATTGCAATGTTGTCTTCAAGAAGTCCTAGTATGCTCTGATTTAGTGGACTGAATTCTGTGCAAAGGCCATCATGTTGATGAGAAGGAGCACTCTTAGGTAATAAATCTTCTTGAGAAAGAAGTGCAGAAAATATTATGTGATTGTAAATATCCAAGCCTTCATCTACAATTTGAAATTCAATGGGACTTGCTGGCTGAAAATCTAAATATGAAGAGGGTTCTGTGTCTCGAATGATTTTATTGACCATTTCGGGAAAAGGTTTTTCACTTACAACTTGCTCAAGAAGTTCTTTTTCTTCTCCAATTTCAACATCAAAACTGAAATACTGCTAATATCTAATCACATGAAAGTTATTGTTGATGGGCTAATATGAAGTGGAACAAACAGTTAGAGATCCTTCACTTTATTTCTGAACTTTCAAGGCTTCCCTCATTAGTGGCATAGATGGCATGAATTGGCTTAATGCTTTTTTGAAGTTGATGAAAATGATCTTCCTCCCACAAACCAATTACTAATTGCTCCGCAAGGTTAGTTTCTGTTTGGAGGATATCATCATCAGATTGATTAAACTTTAAAAACTCATCAAAATAAGTAGTGTCACCAATCAAACATATTGGATTATCAGTTTGTTCTTCTTTGAATTGATCTACATATTCACTTTATGATTTATGGTAGATGGAATTAGTAGGAGAAAAAATAGAAATGTTTTGTTCATATGAAGGTTTAGAGTCTGGCTGAATGTTTAGCATCTGATTTATTTCCTCTTCAGTCAAAAGAGGAGGCATTTTTCTCTTTCTTTGGATGGAAGTACAACATTTCTCTTTTTCTTGTGAAGGTTGATTATGAGGCTAAATGTTTTCTTGAGCCTCACCTAGAAGAGATGGTGAATCATCACTTGTGCCTTCAGAGAGATCTTGTGGGTTCCCTTCTATTCCTTGATTGATTTCTTCCTCAACCAACTCTTCTTGGCTGTCATGATAGATGTTTTGAGAATGAAAATCATGAATTGCTACTAAGAGATCTTCAGGATACAAATTATCTAACTTTTCATCAATATCTACAAGGTATTGTATGATATTTTGAGATTGGTCACAACAATTTTCAGCCAATGATAAGGATCGAGAGTTTTCTTTATAGTGCTCATAAAATGCCTTATGGAGATCTTTTAGGGAGAAAAAACTACCAGATTTGAGCCATTCATACCATTCCCTTGATTTTCCTTCTAATGTCAGCATGAACATTTTCATAAGGCAGTCCTCATGCCATTCAACCTTTAACTTCCATACATGTATATGAAATTTGATGAGATGTAACAAGGGGTCATCAGTCTTTTCATCTTGAAATGTAGGCAAGTTTTTGTCCCAATTTATCTGAGGCATTTTGTGTGGGAATCCCGAGATGTGGTATCTATTCATTGGAGCATATCTCCTTTGTATCCTTGGATCCATGTTTGTAAATCAGAAAGGGTCACTGTATCTTTTCAAGCAGTCTAGAGTTCTCTACCAGTGGAGTATTTAGATCTATATTTGAGACTTGTGGAGTTTCCAGGTGGAAGGTTTCAATGTTTCTGTCCACCATCAGCATGATTGGGATTTCTCAATGCATTCCCAGGGGAGTCTATGAGGACTAGTGGTGTCAACAGGGCTACTGAAGACCAATGGAGTCGCCAGGTGAAGGATGCTTACTGTTTTAAGGATGTACTTGTTGTCCACCATCAACAACTGATACCAATCTAAGGATGTTTGTGAGTTTTTTGAGATCTAAGGAATACTTAGTTTGTCACTAACTAAGAACATCCCACTGTGATTGCCATTATGTTAGTGTGGCGATGAGGTGGAAGATTCACTGGATTTTCTAAGTCAAACTGAGAGTCTAAAGGGCATTAAGAGGTATTCAGGAAACTATATACTCAGAAGTCCCACTGTGATCACCATTATGTTGGTGTGAGCAGTGGGATAAATCTACAAGATAGTATTCTTAAGGGCTCTAGAAAGGTTTAGGGAAGTCTAAGTTTGTTTTTCACTCAGAGTCCCACCGTGATTGCCATTATGTTAGCTCCCCGTAATTTTCTAGATTGATTGAGATACAAATGGGCAGGGGTAACATCAAACCAAGCTTTGGAATAGAAGGACCTATCCTTCCTGGATTCAGAGATGAATCTCTCTATTAGGTGCAAAGATGTGAAATTTTTTGCTGATTAGGCTTTATTTTAGGCTAGTTATGAAGTATTGGGTTTGTTGATTGTTTTTGGTTGGGTATGATACTTAGATAGATTTATATAGAAAACAAGGAAAACTTCAAGTCATTGGGCAATGGAGTCTAACAAGGTCATGATAAGTTCATTAATGGTTTAAAGAGTATTTGCAGGGAAATTTTAACTTGGTTGGTGGAACTTTGAGGTTGTGAAAGATTATGAGATGGACTTTAAGCTTGAGAAAAAAAGCTAATAAAGGGTAGACCAGAATCCTTCATATACTTTTAAACTAAGGGAGTTAGAAAAATCATAAACATAGAAAGAGAATCAAAGGCATAAGAAAAACCTAATCCATTTGATTTTAGACTGAAATTAGATAATCATCCAAGACAAACATTCAAATGAAATATAGAAAGGCAAGAAAACTTATTTAACTTTCATTGATTTCATCATAAAGAGCAGAAAACATTTAAGATGCACAAACAGCTATAACCATAAAAGGAGAGAAAAACCCTAAACATCTAAGATTACAGCTATGAAAGGTCCTTTGAAACAACTAGCTAAGTAAATGCAAAGAGCATGATTGAAACAAACTTCTTTGGAAAACCTAGGCAATGATGCTTTAAAGAGATGATTCCAAGAACAAAGTTTTTAGTGGCAAAAAATCTACAGGGCTAGCCATGAGTCATGCTTGATACCAACTGATATAAACCATTCAAGAAATAGACAAGCTTAGGAAATCCTTAGAGAGAAAAAATATGAATTCTCTAATATATCCTAGCAGAAGAAAACATTAAGGCAGTGAAGAACACACAGACGCAAGGTGCCATTAGCAAACATGTCTTAGTCTAAATTTTTTATCCTACTGCAACATAGGAAGATGGAAACATAATGAAAAACTAGAAAACATGAACAAAAGGGAAACACATCACCATTAACCAAGCTTATGGATCCTTCAAACAATCCTCCTCCATCAACAAACAAATCAGGGCATGCATGAGCTCCAAGACATCAATTTCTTTTCAAAACTCCAAGAGACTATGTATTTCTTCAGAATAAGTCATCAAAATCCAACCCAATACATAAGAGCCTCATGCTCTATTTATGGAGAAAATGAGGAGGTGGAAACAATAAGAGGCTTCCAGAAACCCTAATTTAGTCATAAATGTCATAAATTTGCTTAATGACCATGCAAGGCCCAAGACACATAATATCTATGCTAATAAATGAAAAATATCATAACATAACTCCTCAATCAAATATGGAGTGATTTTCCCAAGAAAATATTAAAAAATCATTTTGCCATCAATTTGTGTGTTTTGTTGACTTTTGGCACTTTTGGTCCTCTGTGCATAGTGCCAAAACATCAAAAAATAGGTGTACTTGCAGTTCGGTTTTGACCTCCTTTCTGGTGTCAGATTTTTCTCCGTGATGGCGCGTTGGAAATATTGTCAAGTTGGATTTCCAGATCTACCTTTGGTTTTCTAAATGAATGCCATTTTTCTGTCCAAAAATCCATTCTCCCAACACTGCTTGGTGTGTAGCACCACCTCTAGCAGAAAATAGGCTCTGTTCTAGCCGCGTTTTTTACCACTTCCCGATGTCGGATTTTTCTCCGTGATGGATTTTTGGAAAGCGTGTTGAGTCTACTCTCCAGAAATGTTTGAATTGTTCTTATTAGATTCCATTTACATATTCAAAAACGCATTTTACCAACACTTCTCTGTGCACATCACCTCCTCCAGCAGAAAATAGTCTCTGTTGTAGCCAAGTTTTGGACCAATTCCCGATGTCAGATTTGTCTCTGTGATGGATCGTTGGAAAGCTTGCTAAGTTCTCTTTCCAGATATTCCTTTGGTGTTTTTACTGGGTGCAATTTTCCTTTCGAAAAATCCATTCTCCCAGCACTGTTTTGTGCGCAACAGCTGGTCTGAAAAATAGGCAGAAAGGTCAAATTGTGGGTGTTTTTTGACCTTTTGAGGGGGTAAAAATGCTCCAATGGATCTGAAATTTTGTGGGTAGATTGTTGGGGATGTAAAAAAGCCAAAAATGTAAACTTTGAGAGCTGAATATGCACCAATTTTGTGCGTAGCGCCTACGGTGCTGCGCTCCTAGGGGTCAAAATTTGGAAAAAAACCAAAAGTTGTCCAATTTGCCTCAAAATTGGTGGAGAGGACCTTCAAGGGTTTAGATAAACCTATAAAAAATCTTGAGTTATGTCTCCAATTTTTTTGGTCTTTTACTCTCATTTAATGCTTTTCAATGAATTCATTGTTTCTAGCACTGCTATCTCTTTCATTTGAGTTGACACTTCTAACTTTTGTCTTACTTTTACCTGCTTCTAATTTAGGTCTTCAAACTTATCATTACCTACTTTACTTGCTTTAATGTTTTCTTGGCTATCAAAATGATCACTATCCTCTCCACTTGCTTCATTTTGGATCTATTTTTCATAGAGGTCCTCTTCTCTGTCACTTTCTGCACTGTCACTATGGATTCCTTGGTCATTCAGAAGTTGATTAGTGTCATGATAGTTATGACAGCTGTCATGACTATCATGAATATTCCCTTACTCATCATGGTTTGTCTCATAAGTACTATTATCTTTACTAATTCTTTGGTTAATGCATTCACCTTCAAATTCTAACTCAACTTCATCATTGGTCTTCTTTTGACCTTCAACTCCTTCATCCTTATATTCCTTTGTTTCTTCATTTATCATCATCCTTCATGTTTTTATTATCTGCACCATTATTGTGCTCACTATTATGCACAAGTCCTCTTTCCTCATGGCTGTCATGTGAACCTTCTTTTTCATCATCATTATGTTGTTGCTCCTCTTTAGACTTTGTTTTTTCCCTACTGTCTTTACCATTTTCACTATGTTCATCTTCTTGATTAGGCTCTATAGTTGCCTCACTGTTTTCTGCTTTTGCTTTATTTTCACCACTTTCTTCCATGCTATCATTATCCATTTGATCTTTCTTATTAGGCTCTGCCTCTTGCTTGCTGATGTCAACTCCTTTGTTCTTCCTTTAACCTTGTCTTTGACTCACTGATTCTTCTTTAGTCATGGTGGCTGGTTTAGAGGCAAAGGTCTTTTAAACTTTGTTTGAGAGCCTCTAGGTCTAAGGATGACACTGAGTGATGTAAGGACAAATTTTGCAAATGAGGGCCAAGTGAAATAAGTATGGGACAAATTCAGAGTTTTAGGAGGAGGGTTATATGCACTGAGTATCTTTAGGCTAAGGATAACCTCTAAATTGTGAATTTTTCCTTGGAAGGGTTAAATATTTGATCTTTACTGAGATTAGGGTTTGTTCATTTTAAGCCTTAAATGTCCTCCTTGTTTATGAAAAGATTGCTTGCAAAGTGAGGAAGAGAGTTACCAACATTATTTATTTGATTGTAGGAGGTTTGGAGGTGAAAAATTGAATTTTTGACCCTTCTTAGCAATTTGAGACACACTCTGCCTGTGCATAGCGCCGATGCGTAGCACCAATCAGTCTGTGCACAGCGCCATTTTGTAGAAGGAATTTGGAGGCCTTCCCGGTGTCAGAATACGACCTGTGATAGCTCGTTGGAAAGTGTATACTTTCCAAATATACAATTTGTTTCCTGTTTGGAATTTATTTGCCCAGTCAAAAGTTGATTTTCCAAAGATTGGAAAAAAATTCCTAAATGATGGTGCATAAATGCAGAGTGTTGGTGTAAACCACTTTTAGATCACTTCCTCAATTCCAAATGGAGCTCATGATAGCTCATTAAAAATATCTTCAAGTCTATTTTTCATTTGAATTATTAAAAAATTCATTTGGACACTCCAGCTTTGAGAAACACTGATTTTCCCAAGGTCACTCTAGAAGTGAAGAATTTCTCCCGTGACACCTGTATTTTTGACATTGATCCCAAACCATGATACCTGTGTAAATAATGTTGGAGGTTTTTCTTCTTGGCCCTATGATGGACAAAAACCTCTCTCATTGTTTCCAAATTCATCTCTGTTTGGTTAGAAACACAGTTTGAAGCAAAACTAGCCCTAGGTGTGACACGTGGCTTGTCTCTTGGAATGAATTCTTGGAAAATGATGGAGGCATGATGTTTATGAGTTGGTATATAATTATTCTTGATGATATGATCTATCAAATGAATCCTTTTCTCTTGTGCCCCCTTTTCATATCAAACCCTAGCTTAGTTGGAAGAGGAAATTAGGGTTTGGTGTAGGGGATTTAGGACCGCCTTGCAGAGGGAGGGGAATGAAGGGGTTAAGTGTTGTTTAAATTCTTGGGGAAATTTTTGGGAATAGGGATAGATGTTAGGGAGTAGGGTAAAGTGTAATTTCAAGAATTGAGTGAGGGGAAGGGGTCCAAAAGGTCAAAACACAGGCCTAGTCTTAAAAAGTGTCAATTTGTGGCAATAAACTAGGTTTTGTAGAAAAATGATGATTCTGAGGGATAGGAGTGATGGGAAGTGTTTATGGAGGCACATTAATGATAGGAGAAGGTGTAAGAGCATCAAGATATAAGCATTTTTCATGATTTAATCATGGAGGTCATGAAACCAAGAAAAATGCCCTTAAAAACCCTAGATAGACAATGGAGGAGTTTAGGCAAAACAAAAGTAGAGGGCTGAGGCCAATTTGGTGAAACATAGTGATAATGAGTGGCATAATCCCATGATAGGTATTCTTGGGATGGGTGAGGTGAGCTTGACATGATGGAATGATGAAATAGTTAAAATTTATCCTAAGGATAATGAAGGCCATGAGATTTATAGAACTCACAATGTTCATGAAATTTGTTTCTAGAAATATAGAACCGATACCTAGTCATCTTCAGATAGTGAAAATTATGCATGACTAACACCTTGGGCAGTGTCACACGGTACAACCTAACCAGGCCCAACCTGACTCGCACGAACATGTTTCCTTGGGCGCCCTCACCTGGCTCGATCACATGACCAGACCTGAAGGCATTCATTGTGCGCCCTTAATACACGACCTGACATGACCTGACCTAGACGTGTTCCTTGGGCACCCTCAGTACATGCGCTGACACGACCTGACCCAGACACGTTCCTTGGGCGCCCTGACCTGACTTGACCCGAACATGTTTATTTGGGTGCCATAAACTTCGCTATTTTTATGGTCGTTTCATAAACGTCGTTATTCCAAATATCGTAACATTCCCTAAGTGTGGATATCATGAGAAATTCAAATCGAGGCTTCGCAAATTATCTAATTTTTATATGTTTGGTATATGTTATCCATCTATAAATTTTGTCACAACAAATGATGGCTAAATATGTTCTTAAGCCTTCAAGAAGAAATCTTCATGGAAAACTGCTAGTTCTTGAAGCCTTCTTGGTGTCTTTTTTCTTACAGATCATCTTCACTCCTGTTTCCACAGGAAATCCTTCAAAGAAGCCCTGCTGATTCAAAAATAAAACTGCCTTCAAATCCATAATTCCCGCCATTTCTCCATTTAAAAATATTCCCTTCATGTCACCAATTTTCCTCATTTTACCCTTTATTTCCTTCAAAATCAACTTTAAACCATTTATTCTCCTTCATTTGGTTTAAATTAGGCCTTTTTAGCTTTACTGAAAACATCAAAATGGCCTTAAAACCTTCATTTCTAGTCTAAAGGCGCTCCTTTTCAAACATAAGGCTTTAAGCGCCTTTCGCCCCTTCATTCATATAGCCAAGGCCTGAAACTGTTGGCTAAAGGTCTTTAGCCCTCATCGGCCATCGCACTTCGGTGTTTCCCGTTCCCACTGTCCCAAATATCCACCGATGGTTCTCCACCAATGTTTCTCTGCCAATGGATTCCTAAACGTTGATCTCTCCCAGATCGGACGACCATCGCACTTTGATTCTCCCCCGTCGCACTTCGAAACTTCCCATTTCCTCGTTCCCAAATCCTTTTCTCCACCGATATATGAAACCACGATCGCATCTCCTCCGTCAATTCCTTTGAGATCTAATGGCCCGCGCACCCCTTTACCTATCTATTACCCTACTCCATTGTTTTATTCTGATTAATATCAACCATTGATCATACAGATCCAAGTAGTCCAATCCCTCGTGCAGGTTTTATTTAATGAGTTTATTGGTTTTTGCAGGTTTTATGGCAGTTTAAGCTATTAAAGGCATCCCACAGTCACTAAAAGGTGACACAGGCTGAGGATGACAATCCTCTGTGGCTTGATCAAATTCAGAAAGTGAAAAAAGGGTTTTATCTCAAAATCTAGTCGATGTGTCATGAGCATTGATCATTTATTCAAAACCCTCTAGCACGCAAAGCCATATGTGCATCAAGAAATACAACAAAAGGTGAATATTAGAGGAGCGCATAATCTAAAGATAGAAAAATAAGGGTTCAAATCAATCAGAAAAGAATTAAGGACAACATGATGGATTACGAAGGCAAAAAGCGAGATCAAGCCTTAACATAGTTTAATGATGAAATTAAAGGAAATATTAGGTTAAAGCAGAGCCCCGAGGACATTAGGACAGAGTAGTTAATTCATCAAAATATTTGAAGCCACCTGTAGCTTGCTTTTCACCTACAAAGACACTTTGACAGTCATCACACTGACAAAACATATTTTGACTGTCAGAACGGTTATTTTAAGACATGCAAAAGCCTTAAAACCCACTCTTTTCACCTACTTTATCGTCAGGAAGTAAAGACAAATTTATTAAAATAGAGAAGTAGTGCAACTCATTCCTACCTAATGCCCTGTGTGGTTTTCAAGGCTAGGAATGAATTTACTCGATAATTAATAACATTTTGAACCCTAAAAAGAGTTCCACTTCCTCATTCTTCTATAAAAACTCTATGAGGAGCTCTTTGTTAGGGGTTGGTTGTTGGAATTTGGTAAACTCTTTGAAGTAATACATAGACTGGCAAAAGTGAAAAAAAATTGGTGTATTGAAGTTTGTGGATGGCTTGGCTTGTTTACTGATGAAGGAGGCTAGATCATTGGATCCCTGAGCCTGGTTGTGGTGAAGTACTCTCTAACAGTAATTTTTATTTCCTGTTTTCCATTTTTTTCCATCATTCTATACTTATAGTAAATTAAAAAGTTTAGGCTAAGAAATGTCTCCTAGAAGAACCTTAGTCTTGTTTGCTCTTCACCGTCTTTATGTTTTCATCTACTGAGGTATTATTGAGTAGTCTTAATTTCTCTCTTGAACCATCATGCTTGTTTATTTCTGAAATAGTTCATACAGTTGGCCTCAAGAACGATTTATGGTTTTCCCTGCTTGCTTGTTGCCACTTGAAAACTGTTTCTGAAGTCTCTTTCAAAGTACCATTGTTTGTAGTCTGCTAGAGAGGTCTGTTTTGATCATACCCTCTGTTATTGCTGAGATAATTATTTTGAAGGTCTTTATAATTGTAGTCTTAGATGTTTAGACATTGCCTCTTCTATGAATGCAGTTATTTGTGAATCTTATTTGTTTTCTAAATCCTTGCTATGAAATATTTAGAAGAAATAGAGTGTTCCTCGCCTTCTGTATTTCATTGGAAAGGTCTGTCTTGAAATTATCATCTCTTGAAGTGTGTTTTTTGGAATTCATGGTTAGCCCTGTTTATAAAATTCATCTTTATGTTCAGATAATGTTTTAAGTCCCTTTGTTGAGAAGTATAGATAATTAAGGATTCTTAATTGCCCTTAATTTTACTTTTCATTCTAAGTCCTTAATGTTCATTTCAACCCACCTGAAAAACCCAACAGATCCATTGACCAAGTTAGATTTTCCCTTTGGTACCCCAAATTCAGCAATAAAACCTGCTATGACTACCACTTGACTCCATTGCCCAATGGCTTATAGAATTCCCCACTTTGTCTATGCTGCCTAGATCATCTATGTCCGACCAAAAAAACAAACAAATTTGCACCTAATAACTAGCCTAAAATCAACCCTTAAAAGCAAACAAGACATATCTTTGCACACATTGGGAGATCCCTCTTTGATACTAGGAGGGCTAGATCCTAGAGCTCTAAATCTTGGTTTGAATTTTGCCTTGTAATTTGGTTTTATAATCAGCCAAATCACATGACCCCAACATTTTGGTGATCACGGTGGGACTTCTGAGTACATAAATGCATGAATACCTCTTAAAACCCTATAGACCCTCAGTAAATCAAAGAATATCTAGTGAATCTGTCAGCTCATCACCACTCCAACATTTTGGCGATCACGGTGGGACCTCTGAGTACATAATAGCCTAGAAAGCTCTTGTAGAATCATTAGTCCTTCAAAACAAAAAACTCAGAAAACCCCAAAAAAAATTCAGATTGGTTTCATAATAAACATTGGTGGTGGACCATAGAATATTTTACCTCCAAAAGAGCTAAAAATTTCCACCTGGCGACTCCACTGGCCTCCAATAGGCCTATTACTTCACTAGTCCTTGTAGACTCCCTTGGGAATGCATTGAGCAATCCAAATCATGCTGACGGTGGACAAAAAAGTTCAAAATCTTTCACCTGGCGACTCCACAATAAAAAAATACCTAATCACTCCACTAATAGAAGACACTGAGCAATTTGCAAAAATGCAGTCAAGTTTCATAGCAAAGTTTCATTATGAGATGGTAGATCTTGAATGTGAAGACCTTCCAAAGGTTGTCCTTCTAAGCTCAAAATTCAATGCTGAACCTGAGATTAAGAAAATTTTCCTAGACTTGGTGATTGAAAGATATGAAACTAAAATTGAAGTGTTGAATTCACAAGATCAGTCATACCAATTCAGGGACCTTGGAGCATTTTTGGAAAGTCTCCCTCCCCCAAAGCAAGAAGAAATTTTTCTTCCTTTTGATGTGCAGAAATAGGATGATTGTGCTTTCAAGAGCTACACTAAAGATGCAGTGATTAAAGCTGCCAAGGATGCAGATAGCCTACCAGTCATGGAGGGCCTAAAAGAAGAAAGTTTCCATCATGTTTTTGTTGATCTTGTGGCAGAATATATGAAGGCCCTGATTGGCTCAATTTCCCAAGCATTGATCCTTTGCAAGAGCCAGATACATCAGGAGTCATCACCACCAGTGGTGGCCTTGGTTATGAAGACCCACATTTAAAGTACCATGTGGTTATCTCTAACAAGTAGTCATATTTTCTACCCTTTTTTGTTACTGCTTAACTGGCTGCACTGGCACTATTGTATCATATAAAACAACATAGATTTCCAAGTTAGATTAGGGTAGGTAGGAATGTCAATAAAGCTCAGCCTATGAGCATTTAGTTAGTTTTTTGTTTTTTGCTTTGAAAGAAAAAAAAAAAATACAAAAACAATAGAAAAAGAGAAAAAGAGGGCAGATTAGAAAAAGAAGAAAGGTACAACCCCACACCAAAAAAAATAAAAGAAGAATCTGAAAGGGTGCAAGCTTAAATGCCACTACTAAAAGAAAACACTGCTATTTAGTCATACAACCTAATCATGACTAGATAGATTTCAATTTACTGCTGATAGGTTAGTGAAGAAGATTTGCCAAACTGTTTAATCTTGGCTTATCAGTAGAATAGATTAGGATAGAAGAAAGAATGGTTCAAACATGCTCAAAATCTGAACTAAAGAAAAGAAAGAAAAAGATGGCTCTAAATAGATCAAAACTTGAGCCAAGAAGAAAGAAGGATGTCTTTTATTTTCAGATCTTAAGCCTTCACAATTTTTTATTTTATTTTCTGCAAATAAAATTCTATGTGCAGTCGGTTTCTTAGGCCATAGACACTATAGCAAATCAGACTGTTTAATCCTGGTTTGTCTGTGTTTAAATTTATGTTTTAGAATATAGAGAATGAAAATTAGTTAAACAATTTAATCTTGGCTGATAGATAGATTAGGTAGGGAATGAAGAGTCCAACTGTTTAATCTGGACCCTTGGAAGAAATAAGGGTAGCATTAGATAGTTTTATCTTTCTGTTTTAAAAAATAATATGTAAAAGAGACGCCAGTCCAAGTGCACTCAAGAGAAGAAAAATGCTAGGACAAGTTGTTTTGGGTAGATAGAGGTGCTGTCTTAAAGATTTTTCATGCTGAAAATTTGTCAAAATGCAAAGAAAATCAGCAATAAAACAAATAAATTATGCCCAATGGATTAAGACATTGGTCTGCTGAAAGCCAGAGATTGATAAACTGAGGTTCTGGACACCTAAAAAGCAAGCTGTCCTCCCCAAGTGGAGCCACTGTTAGCCATCTATAAATTTTGTCACAACAAATGATGGCTAAATATGTTCTTAAGCCTTCAAGAAGCAATCTTCATGGAAAAATGCTAGTTCTTGAAGCCTTCTTGGTGTCTTTTATCTTACAAATCATCTTCACTATTGTTTCCACAAGAAATCCTTCAAAGAAGCCCTGCTGATTCAAAAATAAAACTGCCTTCAAAGCCATAATTCCTGCCATTTCTCCATTTAAAAATATTCCCTTCATGTCACCCTTTTTCCTCATTTTACCCTTTATTTCCTTCAAAATCCCCTTTAAACCATTTATTCTCCTTCATTTGGTTTAAATTAGGCCTTTTTAGCTTTACCGAAAACATCAAAATGGCGTTAAAACCTTCATTTTTGGTCTAAAGGTGCTCCTTTTCAAACATAAGGCTTTAAGCACCTTTCGACTTAAAGACCTTCGCCCCTTCATTCATATAATCGAGGCCCAAAACTATCAGCTAAAGGTCTTTAGCCCTCATCGGCCATCGCACTTCGGTGTTTCCCGTTCCCACTGTCCCAAACCTCCGCCGATGGTTCTCCACCGATGTTTCTCTACCGCTGGATTCCTAACCGTTGATCTATCCCAGATCGGATGACCATCACACTTCGTTTCTCCCCATCGGCCATCGCACTTCGTAACTTCCCATTTCCTTGTTCCCAAATCCTTTTCTCCGACGATATGCGAAACACCGATCACATCTCTTCCATCAATTCCTTCAAGATATAATGGCCCGTGCTCCCATTTACCTATCTATTACCCCGCTCCATTGTTTTATTCTGATTAATATCAATCGGTGATCATACAGATCCAATGGCTTCTTCACTCCCGCGCCTCAATCTATCCGCTCACCCATACCCCCCATCCACTCTTTCATTGGAGCAATCTCCATCATCGATCTCTTCCATCCGATGGCTATCGCTACATCCCCTAGCTCTAAACCTACCAATGGCACCTTCGCTACATGAAAAATTAGTTGACATTATCATCAGGCCCCACCATCCATCCATCGCACAACTCCTCTCCCATCGTGCTGATCGATGGCCGTTGATCTGCAGCCCGCAAATCGGATGGTCCAGATCCCGTTTCGCGCCCGATTCACCAATTCTCCCCGGTTTGCAATTCTAACACAAAATAAGTAGTTTTAGAGGGACACACATCACTCTCTGACTTGTATTGTGTTTCCCCAGCCCAATACCACCTACCACCCAAATCCTGCGCGAATACCACCTCCGGCATTCTCAAAAACCACTTTTCCAGTTCTTCACACCAAACTCAGTTTTGAACCCCGGTTTTTGTGGTTTTGCGCCATGAGACCCTGTTCTGCTGCATCCACTACCTCCTCACATATCCTCCGCTTCCGCTTGAGCATATGAAGTAGTTCAATCCCTCGCGCAGGTTTTATTTAACAAGTTTATTGGTTTTTGTAGGGTTTATGGCGGTTTAAGCTATTAAAGGCATCCCACAGTCACTAAACGGTGACACAGGTCGAGGATGATGATCCTTTGTGGCCTGATCAAATGTAGAAAGGGAAAAAAGGGTTTTATCTCCAAATCTAGTCGATGTGTCATGAGCATTGATCATTTATTCGAAACCCTCCAGCATGCAAAGCCATATGTACATCAAGAAATACAGCAAAAGGTGAAGATTAGAGGAGCGCAAAAACTAAAGATAAACAAATAAGGGTTCAAATCAATCAGAAAATAGTTAAGGACAACATGATGGATTATGAAGGAAGAAAGCGAGATCAAGCCTTAAAACTATTTAATGATGAAATTAAAGGAAAGATTAGGCTAAAGCAGCCTCGAGCACATCAGGACAGAGCAATTAATTCATCAAAATATCCAAAGCCACTTGTAGCATGCGTTTCACCTACAAAGACACTTTGACAGTCATCACACTAACAGACATCTTTTGACTATTAGAACAATTATTTTAAGACATGGGAAAGCCTTAAAACCCACTCTTTTCACCTACTTTATCCTTAGGAAGTAAAGACAGAGTTATTAAAACAGAGAAGTAGTGCAACTCATTCCTACCTTATGCCCTGCATGGTTTCAAGGCCAGGAATGCATTTAATCTGTAATTAATACAATTTTGAACCCTAAAAAGAGTTCCACCTCCTCATTCTTCTATAAATACTCTATGAGCAGCTCTTTGTTATGCGTTGGTTGTTGGCATTTGGTGAACTCTTTGAAGTAATACATAGACTGGCAGAAGTGAAAAAAAATTGGTGCATTGAAGTGTGTGGATGGCTTGGCTTGTTTATTGATGAAGGAGGCTAGATCATTGGATCCCTGAGCCTAGTTGTGGTGAAGTACTCTCTAACAGTATTTGTTATTTCTTGTTTTCCTTTTTGTTCCACCATTCTATACTTACAGTAGAGTAAAATTTTAGGCTAAGAAATGTCTCCTAGAAGCACCTTAGACCTGTTTTCTCTTCACTGTCTTTATGTTTTCATCTGTTGAGGTATTATTGAGTAGTCTTAATTGCTCTCTTGAACCCTCATGCTTGTTTATTTCTGAATAGTTCATACAGTTGGCCTCAAGAATGATTTATGGTTTTCCCTGCTTGCTTGTTGCCACTTGAAAACTATTTCTGAAGTCTCCTTTCAAAGTAGCATTGTCTGTAGTCTGCCAGAGAGGTCTGTTTTGATCATACCCTCTGTTCTTGCTAAGATAATTGTTTTGAAGGTCTTTATAATTGTAGTCCTATATGTTTAGGCATTCCCTCTTCCATGAATGCAGTTATTTGTGAATCTTATATGTTTCTAAATCCTTGCTAGTGAAATATCTCGAAGAAATAGAGCATTCCTCGCCTTCTGTATTTTATTGGAAAAGTATATCTTGAAATTATCATCCGTCGAAGTGTGGTTTGTGGAATTCATGGCTACCCCTGTCTATAAAATGCATCTTTATGTTCAGATAATGTTTTAAGTCCCTTTATTAAGAAGTATATATAATTAAGGATTCTTAATTGCCCTTAGTTTTACTTTTCAGTCTAAGTCCTTAATGTTCATTTCATCCCACCTGCAAAACCCAGCAGATCCATTGACCAAGTTAGATTTTCCCTTTGGTACCCCAAATTCATCAATCAAACCTGCTATGACTACCACTTGACTCCATTTCCCAATGGCTTATATAATTCCCCACTCTAACTATCCTGCCTAGATCATCTATGTCCGACCAACAAAACAAAAAAAATTGCACCTAATAACTAGCCTAAAATCAACCCTTAAAAGCAAACAAGACATATCTTTGCACACATTGAGAGATCCCTCTCTGAGACTAGGAGGGCTACATCCTAGAGCTCTAAAGCTTGGTTTGAATGTTGCCTTGTCATTTGGTTTGCCAATTAGCCAAATCACAGGACCCCAACAGTATACATGGTAATAATGTATTTACCCACAAAAAAATACCCTCATAACCATTACCTAGTTCTATTAAAATCAAATGTTTCCAATATGCTCAATTAGAGGTGAAGGATTCTCTTAGGACATCAATGTGTTGGTTTGGAGTGTTATTTTCAGCCTTGGATACCTGGTGGTTAAGGGCTTCAAGGGTCAAGGGTTAAGGTCCAAGGGATTTAGGGTCAAAGGATTTAGCGGTTAAGGACCCAACCTCACATCACCCAACCTGACACGACCCGACCTGACCCAACCCTACCTGACCTCACACGACTCAACCTCACTCGATCTCACACAACTCGACCTCACACGACTTGACACAAACCCACCCAGCCCGACTCGACCCACCTGAATGTGTTTCCCTAGACGCCCTCACATGACCCAACCTGCTCTAACACGTTTCCCTAGGTGCCCTCACACGACCCGCCCTAACCCACTCGAACGCATTTCCTTGGGTTCCCTCACACTACATGCCTCAATTTGACCCACCCAGATGCATTTCCTTAGGTTCTTTCACATGACCCAACCCGACCCGCACAAATGTGTTTCCTTGTGCGCCCTAGCTCACATGACCTGACTCGAACTGACCCAGCCCGCCCGAACATGTTTCCCTGGGCACCCTCACATGACCTTACCCGACTCGACCTGTCTAAATGCATTTCCTCAAGCGCCCTCACATGGCACGATGCAACTCGACTAGATCCGCCCAAAAAAGTTTCATTGGTTTCCCTCACAGTATAGCACGTCTCGACTTGATCACCTGACTCAAATGTGTTTCCTTGGGCACCATCACACGACTCGACCTAACCTGCACGAACGCGTTTCCTTGGGTGACCTCACACGGCATGACCGACCAGACCCAACTCGACCCGCCCGAACGCGTTTACTTAGGCTCCCTAACATGCCCTAACCTGAACGTGTTCCTTAAGCGCCCTGAGTACATGAATCGACCCAGACAAGTTCCTTGGGTGCCCTCAGTACACGACCCAACCCGGATGCATTCCTTGGGCGCCCTTAGTACACGACCTGACATGACCCGACTCGGACCAGTTCCTTGGTCACCCTCTATACATGACCCAACACGACCCGATCCAGACGCGTTCCTTGGGTGCCCTACCCGACCCCACCCGAACGCGTTTACTTGGGTGTCATAAATATCGATATTTCAATGCTTGTTTCATAAACATCGCTATTCCAAATACCATAACATTCCCTAAGTGTGGATATTATGAGAAATTCAAATCGAGGCATGGAAAATTATCTAGTTTTTCTATGTTTGGTATACATGGTAATAATGGCATTACCCACAAACACATACCCTCATAACAATACCTAGTTCTCTAAAAATCAAATGTTTCCAATATTCTTAATTAGAGGTGAAGGATTCTCCTAGGAGGTGAACGTGTTGGTTAGGGTTGTTATTTACAACCTTGGATACTTAGTGGTGAAGGGATTCAAGGGTCAAGGGTTAAGGTCCAAGGGCTTTAGGGTCGGAGGATTTAGCGGTTAAGGACTTAAGATTTAGGGGATTTTCACAAAAGTCGCACTTCCGACACTTTCCAATGCTTGGTTCAAAAATGTCTCTATTCCGACGCTTGTGTCATAAATGTCCTATTCCAACATTTGGTTCACAAACATAGCTATTCCAACAGTTTCCCTAAATGTCGCTATTCCGATGGTTTTTGATGTTTAGTTCATAAACGTCGCTATTCCGAAGGTTTTTGACGTTTGGTTCAAAAACGTCGTTATTCCGATGCTTGTTTCATAAATTTCGCTATTGAGACACTCGGTTCACAAACGTCGTTATTCCGACAATACCCCTAAATTTTGGTATTCCAAGGATATTCCCTAAACATCTCTAAAGTGACGCTTGTTGGCAGGATTAAAAAAATTGAAAAAATTTGGGGAACTTTCGACAATACGTCAAAATTGTCGAAACTAAAGTGTCAGAAAGTTGACCATATGTACTAGTGAGGGAAGGAAACACTACTACCTGATGCGTAGATCTCGTCCTTGGTGAAGCCACCTGATGGTGTAGGGTTTTGGGTGTGTTTTGGTCCATAGGACCAACCACTTCACGAGCTCTACTAAAATGAGGTTCTTTTGGCGCCCTTTTTCGACAATGATCTACAATGGAGAACCCTTTGACCACATTTGTGAGTGGAATATGTGCTCCCCCTCCTCAAGATCTTAAGGCTCATCCTTTTGGATCTTTGTGGTGGCAACGATGGCACTGGGCTCTACGTCAAGAATCTGCTTCCCTTTGTCATTCCCCTTGTCACGTTCTGAATAAGATTGAGAACATGCATGTGATTCGAAAGCCTTCAACTCGACCACCAATGACTGCTTGGCTTGACACTCAGTTGTGTTTTTAGTGGGGCTCTTACGGAACTCACACAATTTTCCCATGTCCTTATTTTTCTTCGTGGTGTTTTTTCTTTTCTTCCAGATTTGATGGGTTGTCATGGGTTGCCCTGCTCCTTTGTTATGTTGTTTGGGGGCGCCTTTCCCTTTCTTTATATTCGCAAATCCAAACTTTTGCTTATTCCATTTAAACTTATGCTCTATCTTGAAAACATATCGATATGCGAAAGTGAGCAAGGAGATGTCTGAGAACTCCATTTCATCCTGGATTTACTTATGTAGACAGTCACAATATCTGAGTAAAAAATTCCATTCAGAATCCTTCATACCCAACATTGTGCGAAGGGCATGAAAACCATTTTTGAAATCTGACACATCTTGGTCCCTTCCTTCCTGCAATGTGGTTCACTTTATGTATTTATCCTCATAGCTAGCGATAGGGTAATATTGTTCCTTGATGGCGCCTCAGAAAGAATTCCAAGTGGGTGTGACTGAAAACAATGAGGATTCCCTCTTATCCTTTTAATCACAATAGGTTTCCCACCAATATTTGACATGACAGACATATTTGGGGAGAGAAAAAGTAATATTTTCCCAATTGGAAAATTCATGAAATGAAAAATATCCTTCCAAAATATTTAACCATCTATCTACGACGCCTGCATCTATCTAGCCTTTAAATATGGGAATGTCAAAATTAACTTGTACCTTAAAAGGAGCGGCGCCTCTAGAGTGCTTGCTTGATGATTAGAGAACTTTTGAGGTCTAAAATAGGCCTCCTAAGAAAAATGTACAACCAAAATAAAATTTATAAGAACCAATAAGATTCAAGATGATGTTGTCAAACATGGGGTTCGATTCACCATTTTTCGGGTAAAAAATAAAAAGATTAAAAAATAATAAAAGAATAAAACTAATTTTTCAAATTGTATTTTTAACTTATCTCCCTAAGGTTTTACTCAAGTTTCGAGCAGGAGTACTCGTTGGATGAAAAATTTAATTCCTCATCTAAGGGGTATCCATGTTGGATACTTTTGATGGACCCTTCTCAACGAAAAATGAGAAATCCAGGAAAAAACGTGATTGCAATCATGTTCTTCAGGTATTTCTAATTTTTCATGTAGCAGGGTCCATCAATAGTATGCAACATGGGTGCTCTTTAGATGCGGAATCCAATTCTGCATCCAAAAAGTGTTCTCGCTTGAAATTTCAGTAACCCCATAGGGAGATAAGTTGAAAATATGAGTTTAAAAAGTAGTTTTTTCATTTTTCCCTCTAAAATTTGATGATGCAATCTAATCTTATTTTATTATTTCCACTATTATTTTATAATTTCCTTAGGAGGCCTATTTTAGACCTCAAAATTCCCCTAATGGAAGATGCGTCGCTTGTGGGTAGTCGTCAAAGGATCTGGGAAAATTTATTCATTGTCGCGTTCCTCTGTCGCTCGAGGGCCTCCTCGAGCAATATTTTGAAAGGATATCTTGCTCCTTCATTTTTTTTCTTTCTGCTATGGGAGGTCATCTATGTTTGTGAGGATGATCTTGCATAGGTCCAACCAATTCGAGCCCTAACTCCTTATACCCTGACCTCGTTGGGGACATGCAAAGAAAAACATATAGAAAGAGAAGATCACCCTGATACCACTGATCCAGACATATGAAACACAAAAAAATATAGATATAAACATAAACAAAATCACATATATGCAACAAAAATAAAACTTCATTTCATTAATATCAAAGAACTGGAATATGCTTACATACATAATGGAAATAAATTAGCTAGGGCGATGATAGCTTATCTCTAAGAGGCAATGTGGAAGCTACATGCCTATGAACTAATTTACAATGAGGCTCAAAGGCCTATTTATTATTAAGAAATAATGGAAAACCCTAAACATCAAAAAACCTACTCTAAGACATAAAGTGTCAAAACAATGGACCCTGTTGGGGTAAATCTATACATCAACTTCTTGGGCTCATAAATTTTCATACTATATCTGTTTTACATGTACAATACCTTGTTAGAAATATCTATTCGAGGACTACAAATTTTGACTCACTTAACATTTTTTTCCAAAAAAATGTCATTTAGGTCCTCAAAATGGCTCCGAAAGTTCCAGACCCGAAAAACTACCAAAAATAGTAAACTGTGCTAAAATTAAGGAAAATGAAATTGTGTTATAATTAAGGAAAATAAGAGAAATAATGGTGGGGGTCCATGTGTAATAGGAGGGTGGCCACCAATATCCACCTGGATCGGTCCACCCCCCTTATGAAGCAATGATCCCCATTGTGTTGAGTGCCTCCATGAGATGGTTCTGCTTAAATTAGTCCCTAGTGAGCCATTTTCCTTGGTGCGGGAGTTGGTTAGCTTTAAAAACCCAATACAGTTGGAACTTCTGCTGGCGAGTGTTCTTGATCTATGTGTCCATGATCTGATCATTTTTTTCATGTTCCATGTAGTATGGGTTTAGCTCTGTTGGTGTGATTTTTTCTGCAATGTCCATTGTGTCTAGTAATGGTGGAAAGTATGGTCAAAGGTGGTCCACATTGAAAATTGGGTGCTGACGAAGGAATGGCAGAATGCTAAGATCAAAAGCATTGTATCCTATAGCCTTGGTGATGGTGTAAGGTCCATATTGGAGCGGGTGAAGCTTGTGGTGGGGCCCATCAATGCACTCCTTCTGTAAATGTAACTAAACTTTGTCCCCCACTTGGAACTTTTGTGGCCCCCATTTTTGATCATAACGTTGGTTGTACTTAACTTTGGCTTTGACCAATATATCATGGACCTACTGTCGGATGTGATGAATGCACTCAATGAAGTTATCTTTTTCAAATTAAACTAGAAATGAGTTGAATATTCCTAAGTAGCTAAAAATGGTATGGCCACGTCAATGGGACATAGTGGCTAGAATCCCAAACCCATCTAAAAGGGACTATGGCCAATTGAGCTATGGAGTGCTCTATTGTAGTTGTGTTGGACACAGGGGATAATTTCATCCCATGTACATGGATGCTTCAAGTTTTACATGCACAAAGTGTGCATGATTATCCTATTGACGACCTCTGTTTGGCGATCTGTTTGGGGGTGGAAGGTCATGGACTTAGTGAGCTTGGTATTCAACATCGACCAAAGGCTTGACTGAAATGTACTCAAGAATGTGATGTCTCGATCTGAGATAATGGATTTTAGGATCCCAAAGTGTACACAAACTCATTCAAAGAAGAGCTTAGAAGTGGATTCAACTGTGATACTCTTCTTACAGGTTTCCAGAATGGCCATCTTAGAGAATCTATCGAATACCACAAAACGTAGTCATTTCCATGCTTAGTAGAAGGAAGGTCTAACATGCAATCCATGGAAATGGATTCCTAAGGTTGACTCGAAGTAGGAAAAGGAGTATATAGGCCTTTCTTCTTGATAGTCGGTTTGGAAATGACACAGGCATCACAAGGTCTGATGTACTTCTCAACATCTTGTTGAAGGTTCATCGAATAAAAATAGCTATGTAGCACTGCCATTGTTTTTTCTACCCTGAAATTTCTGACAACCTAGCGGTGGTGTGCCCCCCAAAATCATCTTGGCATGCTTGCTTGAAGGAACACAAAGGTGTCCCAGGTAGCATAACGGTGCATCATGGAGGTGAAAACTTGGAACTTTCTTGCCTTCCAGGAGCGTCTGGTATGTGTCATTGAATTCAAGGCCGTTCTTGTAAAGTTGTTGTAACATACACAGGTTAAAAGTTCATGTATTAAAAGTTAACAAAGGAAAAAATAATACCATGGTTAAGGGACACTTATTCCAAGCTAAATTTTGGGAAAAGATATCCTAGTGGGCATCAGTAGATGTGTTTATGGCTAAAAGGAAATTGGAAAAGGCAATGCCTAAGGATTTAAAGAGGAAAAAATTATTGTTGGCACATTTATTTATGAAACGAAAGGAAATCAGAAGAAAAGGAAGGTGAAAGGACACATGTTGCATGTGAGGAGAAAATTTAAGGAAAATAATGGAAAATTAATAAAATAGAGGCCTCATTAACAAAAAGTATTTTAAAGAATAGTTGGTACCTTTTGTCTGTACATTTTTGGAGCTCTCTCATTATTCTATTTCTCTCTCTCACTCTTGGACACTTATATTTTCTTGGAGCATTTCAGCATTGGAAAAGAAAGAGGAAAGCAAGCAAAGGAAGGACAAGGAAAGGAAAGGAAAGCAAAGATCAATCCAGAAAGAGCATGATCAAGCAACTTTGGTAGTAATACTTGCAAGTAACATATTGCATGTGTGATTTCATAGTTGGTTTGAACATGCAAGGATTATGCATATTGGTATTTGGTTCCCTTGCTGTCAGTGGCATGGTTTTGCCAGGTTTTGAAAGTGGTTTTCAACCTTGCCTTTCCTTTTTCTAGATAGCCATGGTATGATGGGATTGATCTCGGTTTTGAGCTTTGGAATTTATGAATGGTTTTCAGAATCCGGGGCAGAGGTGGTCCCAAGAAATTCCCAAAGGCCTAGGAATCCCTTAACCAGTATTGGCGAGATACAAGGTAAAGATTGAGGGTGGTGTCTCAGTTTAGGGCCTAGTGATCTAGTGTGGATTAAGGTAAAGTCCGAGAGACAAGGAGACAGAAAATTCCTCAAGGATAATGATTTATCTAGAGGCATTCCAAGTTCGGTTTGGTTTTATGATCTTGACACTGGTTTAGGTTTGATCATGGTATGGTGACGATGGAGATGGTTTAACCTCTAGATTCCCTTGGCTATCTTTGGATTGGTTTTTCAATGAGATCCCACATTCATGCTTGGAATATGGCACAAGGGTGACTAGATGAAGAGAGATTTGTCTCAACCGTGTCTATGGTTAGGTGGTACATGGAAGTCTCGAACCTGGTTGGCTCTTTCTTATGTTACATAAAAGCTAAGTTCTCTTGCTTTTTCACTTGTTAATGTGTGGCTTTAATGGTTTTTATCTCGTTGTTATTTACATGGATTTATGTTGGTTATAAGCATGGTTATATGACTTGATGAAGTCACGATTATTTCATGTATTTACTTGTAATCGATAAGATAACGGATTCAAGACATAATTGATGTTACAAAAGTTCAGGGAAGAGGGTAGTTATCGTTCTTGTCATGTATCATCAATGTTTTTAGTCATTCATGTTCTATCCTGTATCCTAGACTCTTAGATTTCACTAATGCCAAGTGTTTGATAGAATGTCATTCCCATTTTGAATGGTTAGGCCTATTCCTTGAGTCAGTTTTTTGTTCATTAGCCTTTTCATCATGTGTTTGATGGATTATAAAAGCTTTAGGAAGTTCCGGGTGGTGACAAGGATTTTAAGCTTTAAAAGTGCAACAAATCTCGCGGACGCTGGCACAGGTTTGAGGGAAAAAGTCCCTGGATGCATGCATGCCCATGATGTGGGAGCGTCTAGAGCCTCCCACACGCAAAATTTCCAATATCAAGGGAGCGTATGAGGGATAAATGGTCTAAAACTTAGTGGGACCTAGGGACTGGTCAGGTGGATGACTGAGATAGCCTTTGGGGGTACTATAGCAGGTACAGGAGGTCTGTGTTATGGGTTTCCATCAATTCCACTTCCTTAAAGTCACTAGGGAGGTTGAGTATGATCATAACTTCCCCTCATCTCATGTTTACCCCATTTTTCCAGTTACTTGGGTAGATGTGAGGGGAGGTATACGTTACAAATGCAGCCACTTTGAAGTCTCATGCCCATAAGAGTCAAGCACAATGGTCAACGTCATGATTGGCAGTCAATTTAGGTAATATTCAACATTTTTGGTGTTGCCCTTATTGTACTTAATGTTCAAATGGAACTGTTGCACGTATGTGGACCATTTCTAGCAGAAATCGTTCTGAAACTTCCCTTGTTTCTGGATGAACTGCAAGTGTTGTTGGTGTATGTGGATGACCGTTTCCTTTCCTAGAATGTAATGCTTCCATTGTCTTCAGGCCTACAAAATGGAATAAATCCCTTTGTCATAGGCGTGATACTTTCGGACTGAGTCTGAAAGTGTCTCACTATGATATTCCATTAGATGCCCCTACTAAGTAAGAACTCCACCAATAACATAGTCAAAGGAATCTGTCTCAATCTCAAATGGTTGTTGCAGGTCTGGTAATGTGAGTACTGGTGTAGAGCAGAGGTGATGCTTCAACTCGGTAAACACCTTCTATTGGGATTCAACCCAAACGGAATTTTCTTTCTCTCCTCCTTTGGTGAATTTACTCAAAGGCCAAGTGATATGAGAGAACCCCAACACGTACCTGCCGTAGAAGTTGGGAAGACCGAGAAAAATGTGGAGCTCTGTTAGAGTGGTTGGTGCTAGACTATCCCAAATGACTCGTATCTTGTTTGGGTCCACATGCACACCCCACTCCTCAATGATGTACCCCAAATACTAAACCTAGGTCATACCAATAGTGAATATCTCCAAATTGGCACACAACCTTTTTTGTCGTAGGGTTTGGAGGACATGAAAAATATGGTGGAGGTTCTCTTCCCAACTCTTCTACACATCAGAGGGTTCAATTAGTACCTTGTGTTAACCGGAATTCAAGTCAATCTTGCTGAAATATTTGGCACCCTTGAGCTAGTACAAAAGGTCATCAATATATGGGATTGGATACCGATTTCGGATAGTGATCTTGTTCAACGCTCGATAGTAAATACAAAGTATCTAGGTCTTGTTCTTCTTCTATACCAACATGATTGGGCTCCCACAGGCTGATGAACTTGTCCTGATGTGTCCTTTCTGCAATAACTCCTGCATATTCCTCTTGATTTCATCGTTCTATAGAACATAGTGCTGATAGATCGGTTCATTGGGTAGCGACATACCCGAGGTCAGATCGATGGAGTGCTTGACTTGATAATGTAGAAGTATCCATGTGGGTGAGGTTAATATGTCCATGTACTCCTCCACAAACTTCTGCATCTATTGTTGTTGTGTGGAGGAGCCCTGCCTAGAGGCAGTGGCCACAATATTATTCTTTCCCTGAGGGAGAATCATAAGGAAAACAAATTTCCTGGTCTAGGAAATGATATTACTGCATTGCTTTTCAATGATAAAAGAGATGGTAGTAGGTGGCGTTACCTCTAGTATCATGTAAAACTTATTTCCCAAAGTAATAATAACAGTGTGAGATCTAATCTCATAAACAACATGCCACTTCCACAAGTATGGTTTGCCTAATAATACATCACAAACTTCAAGAGGGGCAACATCAGATAGTACCTAATATGTGAAGGGATTGATGCTATGGGAAGGCATCACTGCTAGCTGACACAAAGATCTCGTCCTTGGTGAAGCCACCCAATGGTGTATGGTTGAAGGTGTGTTGTGGTCAGTAGGTTGAGTAACTTCATGACTCTACTGAAATGAGGTTATTTTGTCTCCCATTGTCGATAACAAACTGCAATGGATAACCCTTCACCCACATCTGTGAGTGGAAGAAGCGCCTCCCCCTCCTCGAGATATTTGGGCTCATCCTTCTAGATCTTGGTGGTAGCAATGGTGGCACTAGGCTCTCCATCAATAATATTCTTCCCTTCTTCATTCCCCTTCTCAGGTTTTGACTGAGAGTCAGAAAATGCATCTGATTCAAAATCCTTCGACTCGACCACTAGTGAATTCTTATCCCAAAACTCACTTGTGTTCTGAGTGGGGATCTTACAGAACTCACAACATTTTCCCGTGTCCTTCTTTGAATTTGTGGTGTTATTATTTTTCTTGTGGCTTCGACGAGTTGTCCTGGGTTGCCCCACCTTGGACTTGTACTTTGTTCTGTGGTTTGGGGGTGACTTTCCCTTTCTTCGAATTCGCAGATCCAAAGTCTCGCTTCTTCTGTTTAAACTTCTGCTCGATTTTGACAACATATCAATATGCAACACCGATCGATCATATTTATAGGAACTCCATTTAATCTTGGATATACTTATGTAGACAGTCATAATATTTGAGTAACAAATGTCGCTCAAAATCCTTGATACCCATCTTTGGGAGAAGGGCATGAAGAAAATTTGTGACCATTGACACATCTTGGCCCCTTCTCTGCCACAACATGGTCCACTTTATATATTTTCTCTCATAGATCTGAGAAGGTAATATTGTTCCTTGATGGCTTCTCGGAAAGAATTCCAAGGGGGTGCAGCTGAAAATAATGAGGATTCCCTCTTGTCCTTTTGCTCACAGTAGGTTTCCCACCAGTCCTTGACATGGGGGTGGCTTTGAGGAGAGAAAAATAAATATTTTTCTCGATTGGAAAATAAATGAACCAAAAAATATCCTTCCAATTGATTTAACCATCTATCTACAACATCTGCATCAATATGGCTTTCAAATATGGGAATGTCAAAATTAACTTGTACCTTAAAAGGAGTGGCAATTCCAAAGTGGCTGCTAGATGAAGATGTGCCTCCTATGGGTAGCCGTCGAAGGATCTGGGAAAATTTATCCATCATCACGTTCCTCTATCACTCTAGGGCCTCCTAGATAAATATTTTGAAAGGATCTCTTACTCCTTTGTCTTTTTTTTTCCACCATGGGAGGTCGTCGTGGTTTGTGAGGCTAATCTTGTAGAGGTTAAACCAGTTTGAGCCCTAACTCCTTATACCCTGACCTCATTGGGTATGTTTTTGTCAAGATAAATCCCCTCTATGGGCATAGGCGATCTATCTAGCCCTAGAGTGGGTCTAGCAACATGAGATTATTTCTAATGTAAATCTATCTTAACTAACATTTACAATGTGACGAGAAAAGAGACATAAATACCTTTTTCCCAACGCTATGCTTGAATCCGTTGATGATGACCTTGGTCTACGATCCTTGTCTGACCACTCCCTACTACTAATGGCACGTGAATACCTGTGGATGATCAAGAGACAATAAAAAACGTAATAAAATACATAATAAACATAAACATTAGCTATCTAGAAAATCAAGGAGTACCAGAATATTTTCATAAACATATAGAGAAATATAGAAATAAAACATCAGATGTTATTATTGATAAATAAAAAATGAGAGCTTACAACCTAGGCCTTGATGTTGGAGGCATCCTTTGGTGAAAATATGAGTCCTTCACCAAAGTTCAAAAGAATTCCTTCTCCCGAACACTTAGGCTTTATCATAATGCTAGGATGCAAGGGGATGGGACTTCACATGAGTCTGAAAATGACCAACCAAGCTCTAAAATTGTGGGAATGAAGGATTTGAATTTATAGGAAGGGAGAAGAGATTAGGAGCCCATGAAAGGAGGAGGAAGGCCTACTTTCTGAGGGATGAACCCCCATGGATGAGATCAAGACTCTAAATCAAAGAGCTTGACCTTATCACCACTATTTAACATCCAAATCGCCGCCCTTGAGCTTATAGAGGTCAAATATTCTCCTCCATTTGAGGAAACACTGCCAGAAAGGGGATCAGTGCGGTTTTCCAAGAAATTAGGGCAATGACAGCGCTAAGACAAAACTGTGAAAAGGACATCAGCGTGGTGATGGCACCAAGAAGGGCGCTGACCTAGGAAACAAGGAATTTGGCCAAGTTTCTTTAGTAATATTCCAAGGCAGTCTTATTTATATATTAAGGGGATATGTTAACATATTTCTTGCTGGTGGAATCACTGCACAAGATTTGTCATGGGGCATTTCAGGACCAAGGAAAGGAAAATGAGCATGGTGACAAACTACTTTGTAACAGATGCCCCCTAAATCATGAAGGAAGAACAAGGAGCGATGGTTGAAATTATTTATGAACCAAGGCAAAGAATGCAGACCACCTCTAGAAAACCTCCCAAAACAAACATTTTACAAATTATGACATATTTGGTATGAATATGCCTAACCACATAATTCTGCACTAGGCAGAAAATAACACATGAACCCACGACATGGTCACAACCATCCATATAAAGAGATCATAGAAATGGATCCGCGGTATGGACACAACCATTTATATAGATAGGATCATGTATAAAATCATGAATAGTCAATAACTCCCTGCAACCTTGATGAAAAATCAGATGTGACCTAGGGTCTTCACTGCGATCTTAATCAACCAATATATGAATATATTCATGCGAATATATGTGTTGGTTTCAAACATGGTAGAAACTGCCTAATTACCATTCAATGATGAGAATCATTAACAGGAATGAGAGAAGCCACCAATAATGATGATGGACCTCAAGGTACTACAAGACAATCTACAAGTGTGAATGAATGTGTTGAAGTCTAACACTTGTAGAATCATTTGGTCGAAGGCCAATGATGTGAACCTGTCATCGAACACAAAGAACTTTCCATTGAGGCATGCAAGCTCCAATTTACTAAACAAAAGTTTCTAAACCACCTTCCTAGATAATTAGCTGAAGTCAACAGGAAGTGATTCGTCGAAGGAGGGCCATGATGATTCCCACAACATTGACACGAAACAACATATATCTTAAGATGATATGAGAGATTCAAGATTGTAAGATAAGAGGTTAGATAAGCAGAGGATGTTTGACAAAAAGAAATTCTCTTGAACATATAGTGACATGACTCCAGAGTGTGGCAACATTTGACTCAAATAGGCTAAGAGGTCACGTTCACAAAATTGGTAATCAAATGAGAGGAAAACAAATTTCCCAAACCCATGAAGAATGTAGGATGTACCCAACCCGACATGAACTGCAGATGAGTGTCATGTTCAAGAGCGCAAGCTAGCCAAAATACACATAGGATGTTGACTTTCAATTTTCCCCATTATTGCTAACGAGTACCTGTTTATTTTCTATAGCCATTGTGAAGAGGATAGCATATGCTGAGCATGTAAGTACATCCATCGAATGAATCCATCCTAGTAAGTTTAACGAGCCCTAGGAAGGAGGAACTCGATCAGATCATGGTGACAAGTCTTTCGTCGTTTAATCTTTAACGAGTCCAATGAAAGGGTAACTCGGTAAATTTTCATGTTTAAGGAGTTTCAGAAAAGAAACAAAAGTAAACTCCATCACGTCTCTTTTCGTAATTTGTCTCTCGAATCCGAAAAGGTAGGAAACAAAATCCGAGAGAACCTCTTGACCATGTTTGATCAAGGTATTCCTTTTTGTAAATAGAAAAATTTAACCCCAAAAAAAGGGGTAAACGTATACTGAGACCATGTCAATTCATTCACATTGAAAATTTTGAAATGACAAGTACTTTACAATCTTTTCATTTTTTGAGAGTCAGCAAAGAGTTGAAAGTTGACTCCATGGGGGTTCCCTTTTCGTAAATGTTTAACAAGCCCAAGAAAGAGATAAAATACAACTCGTTTGTATTGGAAATAATCATCAATAGTGTGGAAGTCCTATACTACACAGAAAAAACAAACATCACGGATATTGAGGAAAAATAATAAAATATTGGCGAAATTTTTTCAAAAATCTATATAGACCCAAAAAAAAATCATTTTCACCTTTCTATTTTGAGAAGAAATTTTTTTCCACTTTCCCTCTGAATTTCAAATCAGTGGTGTGGCTGATCCAGTACACCATTCTTTGATCTGTCAGCGTCACGTAAGAGTTCTAAGCCTTATTTTCATTTTGATTCCATTCATTTTTAATTTTATTTCAAAAATAGGGATATTGGGGGGAGAATTTAAAGTTTTAAAATCACCTACAACCAACGATTTTGAGCTATCGGGGTCGTTTTGGTCACGTTTAGCCCATTAGGGAAGCGTGCCACCAGCGCTGAATTAATTTGGACAGTCACGCTAACCACGCTAAGGATTTTAAAACAATAAATACATCCATATCTTTGGTTAATTTCCAAAATTAATCCAATTAAAAATCCTAAAACGTTATTTAAACATGTTTTGCAGGTGCTTTCCTCAGAGATGTCGGTCAAATGTAAAGAACGAGGCCATGAGGTGGAAGACCACCAAGATTTTCTGGATAAAAATTATGTCAATGCTTTGCTCAATTGTGAGTTGTTGAAATTATTTCAAACATCTGAGCTAAGAGCTCAACTAGAGCTACTCCAATACTTGATCAATATATGGGACGTGGACCAACAATTATTTTTCATTGGGGATCAAGAGTTAGAGCTATATGTGATGGACATCTATTTCATCACTAGACTATCTAGGAGAGGGGAGAGGATCCAACTCTTCAAAGGTCACGCAGGGGGTGATAGTACCAACATGCTCATCCATAGATACTGTCTTGGGGCTCGAAAAACATAGAGCGAGAAGGTAGACATTTCTTCCATCAGAGTGCTTCCCCATACGCACGATTCTACATTGCATTACGAGAGTGGTAGGAGCCCAGGCGTTGCATGAGGCAACGAAATCTCAGTTCCAATACGAAGTGGACTCCTTAGCCCCAACGATGTTCAATTGGTGCAAGGGGATGCTTGCTAATATGAAGAGCCAGTTACACAAGTGCAAGACAGGGCGACTGAAATAATTAGGGTATGGGTCAGTTCTAGTGACCTTCTTTATAGAGAGAGTACCCCTGTTTCAGTACCAGTGGATAGAGATCCATGATCCAACCCCGAGGAATCCAAGGCTAATGAGATGGTGTGACATTATGCCCTAACAGGGTGGGGGCCAATAGATGCATTTCGCCACGACCTTTTTTAGATAGCTGCGGTGTCAGCTTATTGTAGTTGAGGACTACGCATATGTCGGCATAGACTTCAGAGGAGATCCAAATCTTCCTATTCCACCAGGCACATAGTGGACCGATTTAGGTAAATTTTTTTTTTTAACATTTTTACTTTTTGAATGTTTTTTTTAATGTATTCTGAAATGTAAACTTATGGTGTGTTTATAGATATGGGTCCTCAGAGACGTCCTGGCATGTCACTGATTGTGCAGAGGGTAGCCCACCCAACAGAGGATGCTCCTTATGAAGAGGGAGTAGATACACTGTTGTGAAACCAGCTCCAAAAAGAGAAGAAAAGAGATATCAACGCCTTAGAAATAAGCCACTTCGAGGGGGAAACCTCCAATACATTACATGAATGAACAATTCTTGGATGATTCAAATTACAGAACCTCCTTTCTATATATAGGAGTCCATGGGGCCATAATGTAATCCTAGTGGGGTCACAATGTAATCCTATCCAACCTAACAATAATAATTTAAGGGTACAATAATAACAATATGGGGGTTACAAGGGTACAATAATAGCAATAAGGGGGTTACACTAACAACAATAAGGGACTATACTAGTAATATAGGGACCTAACATGCACTAATTGGTTTTCCATGCAGCTTTTGAATTGTGTCCATAAATTTAGTAGCAACTGTACTTGATTTAAATGGATGAGATAATGTACAAAAGTGTGCATACTTGGTAAGTCTATCAACTACCACCATGATGACACTTTTTCCTTCGGACTTAGGTAAACCTGTGATAAAATCCATTGAAATCTCCTCCCAAAGTTGAATTGTAATGGATAAAGGTTGTAAAAGACCCGGGGTCTTAATTGTCTCAACTTTATTCTGCTAGCAAACCAGAGATTTCGCCACAAACTTTTGAATATGAGATTTAAGGCCATCCCAAAAAAATTCTTTCTTCACCCTGTGGTAAGTTCTTAAAAATCCTGAGTGTCCTCCTAAAGGAGAAGTGTGCAATTCCAAAAGAATATTTTGTTTTAGTTCGCAATTCTTACAAAGATATAAGCGATCTTTGTACCATAAGGAATCATTTTTCCAACTAAATGTATCATATGTACTAGGATCTTGCTGCAACTTTTGAATGAGTGTCCACACTTCTTCATCCTTCTTCCATTCATCTCTTACTTCGGTTATCCAATATGGTTGGATAATAGAAATGGCACAAAACAATGATTCCACCTCTTCATTCTTTCTTGAAAGTGCATCTGCAACAACATTTAGCTTCCCTTTTTTGTATATTATTTCAAAGTAATAACCCAACATCTTTGTGACCCATTTTTGCTGCTCTTCTGAAGATAGTCTTTGTTCCCAAAAGTGTTTAAGGCTATCATGATCAGTTTTTACCTTGAAGTGTCTTCCCATTAGGTAAGTTCTCCATTTATTTAGTGCATGTAGTATTGCTAACAATTCCTTCTCATAAATAGGTTTCTGTAAATACTTTCCTTTGATTGGATGACTTTAAAAAAAAATGGGTCTTCCTTCTTGCATTCAAACAACACCAATTCCATTTCCTGAGTCATCACATTCCACAATAAAGGTTTTTCTGAAGTCTAGCATAGCTAAGACCGGTGCTAGGCACATTGCCTCTTTAAGATGTTCAAAGGCCTTAGTTGCTTCAAGAGTCCATGAAAATGCATCTTTCTTCAATAATGTTGTTAGAGGTGCTGCTATTCTCCCATAATTCTTAACAAACTTGCGATAATACCCTGTTAACCCGAGAAATCCTCACAATTGCTTTATGGTTGTGGGGACTTTCCATTCCTTAATGGCTTTAATTTTGTTAGGGTCTACTTTAACACCCTCGTGAGATACAATATGACCCAGATATTCCACCTCTTGTACTCCAAAGAAACATTTGGATGTTTTTGCATATAATTGTTTCTCCTGCAATAGTTTGAGCACCCTGTCAACATGTTCAACATGATCCTTCCAAGACCCGTTGTAGATTAGTATATCATCAAAAAATACTAGCACAAATTTTCTAAGGAAGGGTTTGAAAATGGAATTCATCAACCCTTGAAATGTAGAAGGTGCATTGGTAAGGCCAAAAGGCATGACCAAAAATTCATAATGACCCTCATGAGTTTGAAATGTTGTTTTTAGAATATCTTTAGTCTTCATTCTAATTTGATGATACCCTGAACGAAGATCCAACTTGGTAAAATAAATTGCTCCATGTAATTCATCCAATAATTCATCAATCATAGGAATGGGAAATTTATCTTTAATGGTGAGCTTATTGAGCTCCCTATAATCCAAACACATGTGCTATGATCCATCCTTCTTGTGTACCAACACTACAGGAGTAGAGAAAGAACTTTGACTAGGTTGAATTATACCCGCCTCTAACATTTCTGCAATCATACATTCAATTTCGCTCTTTTGGACATAAGGATATCTATAAGGCCTGATGTTTGGAGGAAAACTTATTGGAATCAAATGAATAGCATGATCATGATCACGAATAGGTGGGAGTCCTTTGGGATTTTTAGAAACCTTTGAATGATTGTCCAAGACTTTTTGGAGATCTGCAGAAATAGATGATTTTGATGTTGGAACTTCTAGTGAGCATAATTGTGAAATTATGCGTCGTTGTTATTTCTTTAGAAGCTTTGTCATGAAATTAGAGCTTATTATCTTTCTCAGCTTCCCTGCAATACCCTGTAATTCGGCTTCCTTTCCTTCTGAAAAAAATTTCAAGAAAAGTTCTTGAAAATTAAAAGCTACCATCCCCAAAGATTGTAACCATTATACTCCTAGTACAACATCAGCACCTCCCATAGGAATGGAAAGCATTGGACTATTTAATACATATTTCCCCATGGTTAGCTTGATATTATGGTGTTTTCCAGAGCAATTTATAGTTTCTCCATTTGCAACCATCACTTGACATTCTAGTGCTGGGTATAGGAAACAATTCAATTCCTTGGCTACCTTACAATGAATAAAATTATGGGTACTACTTGAATCAATCAACACTATTACCTTTTTCTTCTTGATATGTCCTTCTATCTTGAGAGTTTGGGGAGTGGTAATCCCTGCCAATGCATTACACGATATGGTCGGACTCATTTCTTCCTCTTCTTGTTCATTTTCTTCTTCCTCTTCACAATCTATGTAAAATAATTTCTTCTCAGCACACTTATGACCTTTAGTGTATTTGCTATCACAACTATAGCAAAGCCCTTTTTCTCTTTTTTCTTCCAATTGTTGTGGTTTCAACCTTGTAGGTTGTGGAAATCTAGGAGTAGCAACACTTCCCTCTTTATACAAGTGAGTGGTAGGCTTCCTTTTTGCCATAATTTTACATTCAATTTTTGTTGCCAACCTAAATGCCTTCTCCAATGAATCAGGTTCCAAAACACAAATTTTATGTTGGATGTTATCCTTTAAAGTACCTATGAAGAGATCAATCCTATGTTCCTCTGGAATATCAGTTACCCTTATATTCAATTTTTGGAAGTCCTCAATGTGCTCCCCCATTAAACCCTTTTGTTTGAGATTTATCACTTGACTAAAGAAAGTTTTGCTCTTTGTATCCTCATAATGTGCTATCATTTCCTCCATAAAAATTGACCAAGTGACAATTTATTTACGGGAGCAAAGACATCGATACCATACAAATGTATTTTGTTCTAAATGTAAAGTTGCAATGCGTACCTTTTGTGTGTTTTGCACATTATGGAGATAAAAATATTGCTTCATCTGTAGTATCCATGTTACAGGATCCTTTCCATCAAACTTCCTCATATCCATTTTTGGAATATGGTGGTTCTTCCCGCCAACATTAGATTTTATGAAATCACGATTAACATTTATTTTTCTCTCATCATGAGTTTCCTCTACTATCTTTTCACCATTTGGAAACATTTCTTGTATCAACTTTGTCAAACCTTCCATGTCTGCTTTTAGATCATTCTTCATTTTTTCCATTTTCTCATTGATCTTAGCTTCCATGTCATCCATCTTAGATTCCATGCTAGCTTCGATGCCATCTATCTTAGATTACATGCCATTCTTCAAACCATCCATATTATATTCCATGCCTTTCTTTAAACCATCCATCTTAGTTTCCACGCCTTTCCTCAAAACTTCCATCTCATTTTTTTTTCTCTTTGCGAGAGTGAAATTTGTTGCACTTTCTCTTGTAATTTTGATATGTCATGTTGCCATTCTTCATCTTCACGAGTCATAGTAGAGCTTTCTAAATGATTAATAGGTGTTGAATTCTTTTTAGGGGCCATTTTAGAATCCAATACTGATATCTATTCTATAATATGCCCTTGGAATCAATTCAACTTGATTCTTCAAACAAGACTGATGCAATTCGGAAAAAAAAAGTACACACCTTTTTCTTGCTTTTGAGGAGCTCGATATTGAAATTGAATTATCTCTATAATTGTGGATCCTCAATATCTGAAATTCTGCCCTGTAGTATCCCTCTTAATATTCTTTCAAATGCCACAGGTCTAATCTGATTTGGATTCTTCAAGGCAAATTTATGTCCAATCTCCCACAATGACCCAATTTTGGACTGGTTTAGTAGAGAGAACTTGTACGACTTGCCACGTGTTACTGTTTACTCCTTGGATCAAAAATTGATAGACCAAAAACTACAGTCCGTTTGCTTGCGGCCACTTTTTACAACATTCCAATCCGATGCTGAGAGAGAGCGTTATGAATATTTTCCCATGATCACATCTTTGAGAGGAAATTAAAAAGCCTCAAAACGCCCTAACTTCCACATATCATATCTCCAAAAATATTGTGAACCAATATCTGAAATTTTACGACAATGTTCCTCAAGATTGCGACTTCGTACTCTAAGAATTTAAGCTTCTGAACCTTTGTAGAAACAAAGTTATTACAAAAATACCACGATGACCTTGTTAGGTTAAATTTAGTAGCCTGCAAAATGACCTAACTTGCATAGATCATATTTTTGAAAATATTGCAAACCAAGCTCTGAAATTTTGCGATGATGTTCCTCAGGATTTTGGCTTCGCACTATAAAAATTTCAGATTCTGAACCTTCATAGAAAAAAGCGTTATAGCGAAAATTCCATGATGACATGTTTGGAGCAGCGAAACCCTAGAATCTCAAAGCTCTGATACCAAATGTTGTGAAACCAACGCCAAAAAGAGAAGAAAAGAGAGATCAATGCCTTAGAAATAAGCCACTTCGACGGGGAAACCTCTAATACATTACATGAATGAAAAATTCTTGTATGATTCAAATTAGAAAACCTCCTTTCTATATATAGGAGTCCATGGGGCCACAATGTAATCCTAGTGGGCCCACAATGTAATCCTAGCCGACCTAACAATAATAATTTAAGGGTACAATAATAGCAATATGGGGTTACAAGGGTACAATAATAACAATAAGGGGGTTACACTAACAACAATAAGGGACTATACTAGTAATATAGGGACCTAACATACACTATCTGAGTTTGAGTGAAACATGGTTGGACTTATGAGAGGCAATCTAGAGTATTCTACATTCGATGAGATTCCTCTACGCTTTCAGAGGCATACGATCGAAGTTATAGGCAGGCTGCATCGATTAATATGGTGAGAAATTTGAGAAGACACCTGCTACCATAAGCACCATGTGGGTGGATAGTAGCCCTGTTTTTACATTTTTGTACTGATGTAGGCTCGAAGAGTCATTTTTGTAACAAAACACATTTTTTGAGATTTTGGATGTAACACACACACACACACACACACACACACTATATATATATATATATGTATATGCTCATGATTCTATGACTACTTGTGTATCATGATGATATATTTATTTTACATATTGCGCAAATGTCTATCTAATACGTGGTTTGATAATGTATCTGTTAATGTATTTAAACGTCTTGGAATATGTTGATATGTGATAAAATCAAAACTCCTTTCCAATAATGTAGCACGCAAATGCATACACAAACTTTGAGAATTGCACACAGAATAATGACCATTTAATTGTAGCACAATGAGTTGTGAGTCTAACTTAACAACCAAATATCTAATTCCAAGATCAATGGTATTCAATAATAGCTTGATCAATGCACTATTCTCGGCAATATTGTTATTTGTTTGAACCAAAAATATACCTTGAAAATTAATCAATTTGCCATCAGTTGCTAAGAGTTCCCATGCTGCGGAAGATAGGCTATGTGTGCTACGACAAGTGCCATCAACAAAACAAACGTAATGATTCGAAGACATTTGAAAACCAAGTGGAAGACATGGTGAGTAGAGGAAAAATGTTCGCAAGGAAAACAATCACACCAAAAAGCAACTCAAAGCACACTAATGAATAAAACACTAATGTAAAAAGTATCACACTTATTATTAAGCGTAATATTTTTCAGATAAAGCCCATTTTGGGGCTCAACCAGTGGATTTCCTTCGTAATCTGCTAGCTCATAGGATCCTTGTTCCAATAATCGTTGAATGATGTAGGGCCCATGCCATATTAGCTCGAGCTTTCCTACTCCCAACTTATAATGGGCTTGGTCATAAAGAAGGACCAAGTCACCTTCGAAGAAAATGCGGGGTTTGACATATTTTTCATATTGAACCTTAACTCGTCGTTTATATGCTTCAAGAACTAAAGAAACAATCCTTCGGGTCTCATCGAGATGCTCGAGATGCAATAGACATTCCTCTTCCAGTGAAGTACCAGGAAGTAGTTCAATGGATAGCTCCAGAGAAGGAATCTCACAATCAATCGGGAGTGTGGCCTCTAGACCATACACTAATTGGAATGGTGTGAATCTATCGACAGTCTTAGTAGAGGTTCGGTACGCCTATAGAGTTTAGTAGAGCATGAGGTTCCAATCTTGTTTGTGCTTCCTAATGGTGCGCTGAAGCATAATCACCAAGACTTTGTTGACAACCTCAACTTGGCCATTGGCTTGTGGACAATAATGTGTGGATATATCATGAAATAAGCCCAACTGAGCAGTGAGCTCTGTCATCACATGATTACAAAAATGAGAGCCATGATCTGTGGAAATCACTTTGAGGACACCAAACCGAGCTATGCCATGATTGAACAAGAATTACACTACAATTAGACCTTCATTATCATATGTAGGCATCACTTTGACCTATTTAGTGAAATAATCTATGACAATGATGATATAACCATGTACCTTGACTGAGCTAGGGTTACAGGTTTGGAAATCTATGCCCCATTTCACAAAAGGTTCGACGGTCACAACTGGGTGCGAGGGTGAGGGTGGAATCGACTCTTTCCGAGAGTAGATCTAGCAGTTATAGCATTTTCATACTGCGATAATGCAATCTTTAAAAATAGACAGCCAAAAATATCCCGCATGAAGGATCTTTTGAGCGGTAGTGTAACCAGACATGTGACCACCACAAGCACCAAAGTGGTAGTCATTAAGAGCTTTCTCAGCTTCCTCGACAGTCAAACATTGATGGAGGACAAAGTCAATACTAGTGCGATAGAGGGTGTCTCCAATGATACGGTAAGGTTGGGATTGGTAGCAGTAGCGCATTTTGGCCCATTTTCTGACGACCAATTCATCATTATTCTGACACATAGGTGTCGCAAGAGCGACATTTTGAGGTTGGGAAAAATGTGGTTAGCCATTACGTCGCAATTCCGACACTTCAGTAAAGTGTCGAAAGAGTGATAGTATTTCCGACATTTCCAAACAACCGTTGCTCTTCCGACGTTTTCCAAACCATGGCTCTTTCGACGTTTTACAAGTCTTCGCTCTTCTGACGTCCTCTCAACCGTCGCTCTTTCGAAGTTTGTAAACTGTTGCAATTCCGACGATACGTGGTCTGATGTTTTGAACGTCGCTCTTCCGATGCTTATGTAATGTTGCTAATCCGACACAAAGTTAAAGATATTTAAAAAAGGAAATGTCGCTCTTCCAACGTGTTAGGTGTCATTATTCCAATGAACAGGTAAAAATATTTTAAAACGAAACGTCGCTCTTGTGACGTGTATGGCGTCGGGCTTTCGACGAAAGAGTAAAAATAGTAAAATATTAAACGTCGCACTTCCGACGTGTATGGTGTCGGTCTTCTAACGCTTGGGTAAAAATATTTTAAAAAAAGTATCGTCGGTCTTCCGATGCAAGGCTAAAATATTTAAAAAAAAATAAAACAATCGTGTAACATATATAAACTTCACAGAGAACTATAGATGCCAAAGTGATGCCAATTCGGCCAGAAGTTTGAAGGAAGTCAATTCTAGAATGAAGGACCTTATGGAATATATATGAAATTAATGATATAAGTGAATATTTGGAGGATGGATGAGGAGAGCTCTGGATGCAGAGGTGTCTGATTATTGGCACCCGCTCTTATTTGTTTACTTTGGTTACTATATTCATATGAAATCACACAGTTACGCTGTGAATAATAACTCATATGCCAAAGCGATTCCAATCCATCGTGTCACAGGAACGAGTGAAAACTTTGCATATTATATTAGTCATTGTAATGGTGCCAACCAAATAGAATGAGCATTAAATTCCTCGTGTCTCCACAAAGGCATACGAATTATTGGGTGTGCATACCAAACCCACAGGGCACCAGCTATGTGAATCATCTTACCAGAGAGCGAGAACTATATAAATTCAATGTTCCATGGTGTAATGATCAGATTATAGTTAGTCTTGGATTGCATTACTGAGAGTGATATAACGTGTCATCCTACTGAGATCATCGAGCCATTGTTATCTATTATCTAACTATGATTTATTGTGTGAATTTATCGTATAAAAATTATTATCATCACGCAAATGCGAGCCACAAAAATTTACAGCATGCAACTGTTATATAGGATGAAGATCCAAAACACATCAAGCCTTTGCAATGTCATCAAACAATGCAACAGATATTGAAATTGTATACAACTTTATCACCCTGTAGTGAGAGTCATCTAAGCGACCCTCACGTGAGCTAATTAATAGTAGAGTGATCTTTTGTTGAACCACACAGAGGTATGTTCGATCCCTGAGGCATCATAGAAAATAGGATCCAAGGTTTGTATAAGCTACAATCCATGCAAAACATGTTCATCGAGCCTTTTCTGACCATTGCAAGCTTTGACAAATTATATGCGAGATTTTGAACATAAGAACGAGCCATTGTAATCTACAGGTGTGAGTGTCACTTTAGATATATACATATAATCCATAGAGAATTGAAGCAATATATTCTTCATATGCGAGTTTCTATTAAGCCATAAATACAGATTTGAAACACTATGATGTCATAGAATATATTCATATTAACCACTGAGAAGAGCGGTCGAGCCATAGGAATAAACCTTCGCATCACAATAGAGATCATGGTTTTACACTTATATTCCTAGACTCTTGAATAGAGATCATGGTTTTACACTAAAATATTTAAAAATAAAAATAAAACAATCGTGTTAGTAACATATATAAACTTCACAGAGAACGATAGATGCCAAAGCGATGCCAATTCAGCCAGAATTTTGAAGGAAGCCAGTTCTAAAATGAAGGACCTTATGGAATATATATGAAATTAATGATATCAGTGAATATTTGGAGGATGGATGCAGAGGTGTCTGATTATTGGCACCCGCTCTGATTTGTTTACTCTGGTTACTATCTTCATATGAAATTACACAGTTACGTTGTGAATAATAACTCCGATGCCAAAGAGATTCCAACCCATCGTGTCATAGGAAGGAGTGAAAAATTTGCATATTATATTAGTCACTGTAATGGTGCCAACCAAATAGAACGAGCATTAAATTCCTCGTGTCTCCACAAAGGCATACGAACAATTGGGTGTGCATACCAAACCCACAGAGCAACATCTATGTGAATCATCATACCAGAGAGCGAGCACTATATAAATTCAATGTTCCATGGTGTAATGATCAGATTATAGTTAGTCTTGGAATGCATTACTGAGAGTGATATAACGTGTCATCCTATTGAGATCACCAAGCCATTGCTATCTATTATCTAACTATGATTTACTGTGTGAAGTTATCATATACAAATTATTATCATCACGCAAATGCGAGCCACAAAAATTTATAGCATGCCACTTTTATATAGGATGAAGATCCAAAACACATTGAGCCTTTGCAATGTCATCAAACAATGCAATAGATATTGAAATTTTATACAACTTTATCACCCTGTAGTGAGAGTCATCTAAGTGATCCTCACGTGAGCTAAATAGTAGAGTGAGCTTTTGTTGAACCACACAGAGGTATGTTCGATCCCTGAGGCATCACAAAAATTAGGATCCAAGGCATGTATAAGCCACAATCCATACAAAACATGTTCAGCGAGCCTTTGATTACAGTGGGCCCAAAGCTCACCCTCCAAAGAATAACTAGAACCTTTTATGCTGCTGCAACTTTTGTATCTTGAGACATCGCTACCCATTTTTTCTACCCCTCCAATACAAAGAAGTAGATTGAGAACCCCATGAGAGCAGGAAGCACGGAATGTTCAAATGACCCTTCTATGTTGGTTCAACTTTACCACTATATACCCGAGTTGTTACCATGCAATGGAAACACACAATATGGCAGTAAACAGCCCAGGATGTAGCTGAATAGAGTCCATTCATTTGTTGTTGGAGACAGATCACACAAAAAATAAGAGCAGATATATTCAATGGTGGATTTATTGGCTGGGAATATGGAAGATTCAGGGTATATGCCAAATCTAGTAAACAACACATACTAAAGCTAAACCCTAAACACTAATGCATACGACTAGAGAAATATGTTAATGGTCTAACTCTTGAAACCCTTAGAACTAGAGCAAATAGAACATAGGTCTTTAAAAATTTAATCGATCTACTTTGATTCGAGATATAATCAATAGATTTGAACGACAAAGAAAGAATCTCTAAATTATCGTATCGACATGTTGAAAAATAGAACTAAAATACAAAAGAAACTGCGAATAAAGTGTGAAATTCGCAGATTGACCTGTGATGGAGCCGATTACAGATGGAATTCCTTTCAACTTGTGGAGCGAGCAGACTTGCAACAGGCACATAGGATCAATTTCTTTACTTACCGCATCCTTCCTCCAAACCTGCGATAGTATGGCCGCATCCTTCCTCCAAACCTACAATAGTATGGCTGCATCCTTCCTCAAGACCAGTGACAGTATGGCCGCATCCTCCCTCCTTCCCTGGACAAACCATGCAACCAGAAGGAAATGAAAGAGGGAAATTAAAACTTTTGATATTTGAATTTTTTTGACATTTTGAAATGAAATACGTGTGTTTTTTAAGGCCATTCAAATTCCATTAAATAAAATGTGTGAGACTTTTCTTGGGGTTAATAAGGGGTTTGGGTAAATAAGTGGTATTGTTGATTATCAATAATTATTAATGAGATTAGATCTAAGACATTTATTTAAATTATTAATTATATAAAATTGTTGAATTTTTATTTCATAAACTAGGGATTTTGGTTAATATTTTAATCTAATTATGTGATATTAAAGATGAATTATGGTAACTTAAAAATAAGTTTTATGTGGTTAGAAGGGAAGAAGTAATGTTATGGTATGAATGATTATTTTCAATGAAATTTTTGGTTTAGTAAGGATAACTCATCTATGGACATTTTCCATGATTTTTAAGATGAAGTCAATATAGGAAAGGTGATACTTAAAGGGTTCCCACATGCTTTAGAAATTTTATATCTATTGGTTTATAAACATTAGAGGTGGAAAAATATCCTAAGCTCTAGAGCTAAGTATGTTCCAACTTAGCTATATCTTGAACAACAAATTGTTGTTGACATCAAGGATATGATAGAAATTTGGTGGGTTGTAGGGTAGTCTTGTCATGAAATAAATGTAATGTAGTTACTAGGTAGGTAGGGGGAACCATTTTGGTGGAACTTGGCCATAAATGGGACATTTATCCATGCATAGTTTTTTAAGAAAAAATACACCTAGTGGATTATCATTGTACGGGAATCACTTTAGGATCTAGGCTACTTTGCACACACTAACTAAAGGGATATTAGTGAAACCCACAAAAGTATTATAGGTGATTTTATATAAATAGGTGTTCTTGTGTTCTCATTGGTTAGTTATGGGAAAATGAAAATAAAGTAAGAGAAGTTATAGGTGATTTTTTAGAAATAGGTGTTCTTGTGCTCTCATTGGTTAGGTATGGGCAAATGACAATAAAGTAAGAGAAGGATTTGACTACTGGACAATTAGAGGAATGATTCCACACAAAACCAAGTGTGGTGCTATAACACTTTCTAGTATAAGGGCTTTTGAAGGGGTTCGCCCACCATATCACCGGAAGAAGAGAATGGTCATTCTAGATCCTCTGAAAGTGTTGAGGCTTTAGCCAGGTCACAAGTATTATCTGCTAGGAAGGCTTTCCAAAGAAGTTGGCTGGCATAACTATGACACAATTATGGAATTAGAAGGGAAGAGAAAGGAAAAGGCTCATGTATCATATGAGAGAAGGAAGAAATTGGAAAAATTGAGATCAAAATCAATGGAGTTAGTCGAAAAGAAACTTTCCCCAGAGATGGATAAGATAAAACTTGACAACATATTGGTCAATTTCCTTGACCCTTTATTGGTTATTCAGAAGGAGTAACCCCAAAGATGGAGCTCTTATCTTCAATAAAGTATTAGATGAGCTGCATGTTGTGCTCAATGAAGCAGTCAATTTTGAAATGGCCACCCTCAAACGAAACGACCCGACCCGACCCGAACGCGTTTGGGAGGGCGCCCTCACATGGCGCACCCAACCGAACAAAGGCACAGGGGAGAAAAAAGAAAACAAGTCGCATGAATGTGCACAAGGCACCCATGCAGTCACAACTTAGCAAATTTTATACGGTCGCCCTCAACCGAAATGACCCGACCCAAACGTGTTTGGGTGGGCACCCTCAACCGAAACGATTTGACCTGAACACGTTTGGGTGGGCGCCCTCAATTGAAATGACCCTACCTGAACGTGCCCGACCCAAACACGCCCAGCCCAAATGCGCTCGGTCGGGCGACCTCACACAGCGTAACACGGAGAATGATGCCACAGGGAAGCAAATGACAAACTGGCCGCCCGAACGTGCACAAGGAACCCAGGTGGTCACAACTTAGCAAAACTGATATGGGCGCCCTCGAACGAAACGACCTAACCCGAACGTGCTCGGTCGGGAAACCTCACATGATGCAACATGGCGCACCTGAATGAACGATGCCACAAGGGAGAAAACGGTAAACAGGCCGCCCGAATGTGCACAAGGGACTCGGGTGGTCACAACTTAGCAACATTGATACGGCCGCCCTCGAACGAAATGGCCTGACCCAAACACGCTTGGTCGGGCGTCCTCACACTGCGCGACACGACGCTCCCGACCGAATGATGCCGCAAGGGAACAAATGGAAAACAGGCTGCCAAAACGTGCAAAAGGCACCCGGGTGGTCACAACATAGCAAAACTGGTACGGGCACCCTCGAACGAAACGACCCAACTCGAACGCCCCCGGTTGGGTGACCTCGCATGACGCGACATGGCACGCCTGACCGAACGATGCCACGAGGGAGAAAATGGTAAACGGGCCACTCGAACGTGCACAAGGCACATTTAGGGTTTAGGGTTTAGCGGTTAAATGGGTTAGGGGTTTAGAGGTTTATGGTTTAAGGGGTTAAATGGGTTAGGGGTTAGGAATTAGGGTTTAATGGGTTAGGGGTTAAGGGGTTATAGGTTTAGGGTTTAGGGGGTTAAATGGGTTAGGGTTTTAGGGGGTTAGGGGATTTAGCAATTAAGGATTATAGGGGCTAGAAGTTAGGGGCAAATGGGGTTAGGTTTGAGGGGGTTAGATGGGTTAGGGGTCGAGAATTAGGGTTTAAGGGGTTAGGGTTAAGGAATTAATGGTTTAGGGTTTAAGGGGTTAGGGGTTAAGGGTTAATAGGTTTAGGGTTTAGGTGGTTAAATGGGTTAGGTGTTTACTAGGGGTTTAGGGGGTTAAATGGGTTAGGGGTTTACTAGGGTTTTAGGGGGTTAAATGGGTTATGGGTTAAGGGTTTAGGGGTTAGGGGTTAAGGGTTTAGAGGTTTATGGTTTGGGGGTTACATGGGTTAGGGGTTTAGAGGTTTAGGGGGTTAAATGGGTTAGGGGTTAAGGGGTTATAGGTTTAGGGTTTAGGGGGTTAGGGGATTTAGCAGTTAAGGATTTTAGGGGTTAGAAGTTAGGGTCTAACGGGGTTAGGTTTTAGGGGGTTAGATGGGTTAGGGGTCAGGAATTAGGGTTTAAGGGGTTAGGGTTAAGGCTTGTTTAATGGTTTAGGGTTTAAGGGGTTAGGGGTTAAGGGTTTATAGGTTTAGGTTTTAGGGGGTTAAATGGGTTAGGGGTTTACTAGGGGCTTAGGGGGTTAAATGCGTTAGGGGTTAAGGGTTTAGGGGTTAGGGGTTAAGGGTTTAGAGGTTTATGGTTTAGGGGTTAAATGGGTTAGGGTTTTAGAGGTTTACATGGTTAAATGGGTTAGGGGTTTAGGGGGTTAGGGGATTTAGTAGTTAAGGATTCTAGGGCTTAGAAGTTAGGGGTCAATGGGGTTAGTTTTTAGGGGTTAGATGGGTTAGGGGTCAAGAATTAGGGTTTAAAGGGTTAGAGTTAAGGCCAGTTTAATGGTTTAGGGTTTAAGGGGTTAGGGGTTAAGGGTATATAGGTTTAGGGTTTAGGGGGTTAAATGGGTTAGGGGTTTACTAGGGTTTAGGAGGTTAAATGGGTTAGGGGATTACTAGGGGTTTAGGGGGTTAAAAGGGTAGGGGTTAAGGGTTTAGGGGTTAGGGGTTAAGGGTTTAGAGGTTTATGGTTTAGGGGTTAAATGGGTTAGGGGTTTAGAGGTTTAAGGGGTTAAATGGGTTAGGGGTTAAGGGGTTATAAGTTTAGGGTTTAGGGGGTTATATGGGTTAGGGGTTTAGGGGGTTAGGGGATTTAGCAATTAAGGATTTTAGGGGTTAGAAGTTAGGGGCTAATGGGGTTAGATGGGTTAGGTGTTGAGAATTAGGGTTCAAGGGGTTAGGGTTAAGGCTGGTTTAATGGTTTAGGGTTTAAGGGGTTAGGGGTTAAGGGTTTATAAGTTTAGGGTTTAGGGGGTTAAATGGGTTAGGGGTTAAGGGTTTAGTGGTTAGGGGTTAAGGGTTTAGAGGTTTATGGTTTAGGGGTTAAATGGGTTAGAGGTTGGAAATTAATGTTTAAGGGGTTAGGGGTTAAGATGATAGTTTCATTGGTCTCTGTTTTTGCACATTAGTTGCTTATTCTTTGCGTCTCAATGTAACAATTTTGTAAGGATTTTTGCTTGTTGCCATCTCTTCTTTATTTATTAATTTATAGTATTTGTTAGCCATTTCTTTACATTTATTGATGAAAATGTCTATTGCAATCAAACCAAATGTATGTTCAATCTCTAGTTTCAAACTCAGCCACAGTGTTGTCACACAATTTAAGTCTAGAGAATGGCCATCTGATGAAGTCTTAATAACCAGACCGCACCTCATGACTACTCCATAAAATCTTAAGTTTGAGTGTCCCACATTTATGAAAAATTTGGCTCAAATTATACTCTTGCTCCACCTGACTGTGTCTTGGAAATACCCTTGTTTATTGAAAAAACATCCTAATGTTGTCAACCTTGTCCCTTAACAAACCAAGGAAACATATGTGACTAAGAGGAATGGAAAGCACTACAAAGTTGAAGAGAGTAAAAAAGACTAAGATGGTTTAAAGGATAAGCTTGAAGAATGTAGCAGTGTTGAAACGACTAAAATTTGTCCCAAACAAATAGTTGATAATGCGAAACCTTCTTCTGTACCAGTCAAGCAAGACTACATTCATGTGAGAGAGAGAAGAGGCCAAGCAACTGATAGGAATAGCCTGGAAGATAGGGCATGGTTCCCTATTTTTGATGAAATATTTGATCTACATTTTGTCTATCGAAGATTAAACATTTTAACCTTGCCAAAAAGGTGGACAAGGGAGTCACAAGGGAGAGATGGAGATAAACTGAAGGAGAGGGGAGAGAAGGAATGGAGAGAGAGAGAGGGAGATGAGTGAGAGAGGTAGATCAGAAGGGTAAGAGAGGGAGATAGTGACACAAAGATGGAAGGGGGGCAGAAAGAAGGATAGAGGGAGGGATATAGTGAGAGGATTGGAGAGAGAGAGAGAGAGAGAGAGAGAGAGAGAGAGAGAGAGAGAGAGAGAGAGAGAGATATTTGCGAAGAGAGAGGGAGGCCTGAACATGTTTCCTTGGGTGGCCTCATGACACGACACACCTGACCAGACATGCACAAGGCACACGGGAGGTCACAACTTAGCAAAACTTATACGGGAGCCCTCGAATGAAACGACCCGACCCAAACACGCCCAGTCGAGCGACCTCACACGACGCAACATGACACGCCCAAACAAACGATGCCACAAGGGATAAAACAACAAATGGGCCACCCGAACATGCACAAGGCACCCTGGCAGTCACAACTTAGCAAAATTGATACGGGCGCTCTCGAACGAAATGGCCCGACCTGAACGTGCCTGGTCGGGCGACTTCACATGGCATGACACGATGTGCTGACCGAACGATGCCACAAGGGAGAAAACGGCAAACGGGCTGCCCGAATTTGCACAAGGCACTTGGGTGGTCACAACTTAGAAAAACTGATACGGGTGCCCTCGAAAGAAATGGCCGGACCTGAACACGCTCGGTCGGGTGACCTTTCACGACACGACACGGCGTACCCGAACAAATAAGGCCACAAGGGAGTAAACGGAAAACGGGCTGCCCGAATGTGCACAAGGCACTCGGGTGGTCACAACTTAACAAAACTGATACGGGCGCCCTCGAATGAAACGACCCGACCCGAACGCGCTTGGTCAGGTGCCCTCACACAGTGCGACACGGCGTGCCAAACCGAACAATGCCACAAGGGAGAAAATGGAAAACGGGCCGTCCGAAGGTGCACAAGGCACCCGGGCGGTCACAACTATACAAAATTGATACGGGTGCCCTCGAACGAAATGACTCGATCCGAACACACTCGATTGGGTGACCTCACACGGCGTTACACGGCGTGCCCGACTGAATGATGCCACAAGGGAACAAACAGAAAATAGGTTGCCCAACGTGCACAAGGCACTCGGGCAGTGATAACTTAACAAAACTGATACGGGCACCCTCGAACAGAACGGCCTGACCCGAACACGCTCGGTCACACATGGCGTGCCTGACTGAACGATGCCACAATGGAGAAAATGGCAAACGGGCCGCTCAAACATACACGAGGCACCCGGGCAGTCACAACTTAGAAAAATTGATACAGGCGCCCTCGAACAAAATGACCCGACCCGAACGTGCTCGATCGGGTGACCTCACACGGAGTGACATGGCGTGCCCGATTAAATGATGCCACAAGGGAGCAAATGACAAACGGCCCACCCAAATGTGCAAAAGGCACCCGAGCGGTCACAATTTAGAAAAAATTATACGGGTGCTCTCTAACAAAATGACCCGACCCGACTCGAACGCACCCGGTTGGGTGACCTCAGACACGACGCACCTGAACGAACGATGCCACAAGGGAGAAAATGGCAAACGAGCCACCCGAACATGCACAAGTTAGCATGGTGGTCACAACTTAGCAAAACTGATATGGGTGCCCTCGAACAAAACGGCCCGACCTGACCCGAACGCTCCTGGTCGGGCGACCTCACATTGCGCGACACGACGTGCTTGAATGAACGATGCCACAAGGGAGAAAATGTCAAACGGGCCACCCGAACATGCACAAGGCACCCGGGCGGTCACAAATTAGCAAAAATGATACAGGCGCCCTCGAATGAAACGACCCGACTTGAATGCGCCCGATCGAGCAACGTCACATGGCGCAACAAGACGCACCTAACCGAATGATGCCACAAGGGAGAAAACGGAAAACAGGCCACCCGAATGTGCACAAGGAACCCGGGTGGTCACAGCTTAGCAAAACTGATACGGGCACCCTCGAACGAAACAACCCGACCGAACCTGAACGTGCCCAGTTAGGCGACCTCACGCAGCGCGACACGACACGCTCGAACGAATGATTCCACAAGGGAGAAAACAAAAAATGGGCCACTCGAACATGCTCAAGGGACCCGGGCGGTCATAACTTAGAAAAAATGATATGGGAACCCTCGAACGAAATGGCTCGACCCGAACTCGCCCGGTTAGGCGACCTCACATTGCGCGACATGACGCGCCCGACCAAACGAAGCCACAAGGGAGCAAACAGAAAATGGGCCACTCAAACGTGCACGAGGCACTCGGGTAGTCACAACTTAGTAAAACTGATACAGGCGCCCTCGAATGAAACAGCCTGACCCGACCCGAACGAGCCCGGTCGGGCGACCTCACAGTATAGCGCGACACGGCACACCCGACCGAACGATGCCACAAGGGAGCAACTGGAAAATGGACCACCTGAATGTGCAGAAGGCACCCAAGCAGTCACAAATTAGAAAAATTGATATGGGCGCCCTCGAACGAAATGACCCGATCTGAACGCGCCCGGTTGGGCGACCTCACACGACACGACATGGTGCGCCTAAGCGAATGATGCCACAAGGGATAAAATGGCAAACAGGCTGCCTGAACATGCACAGGGCACCCGGGTAGTCACAACTTAGCAAAACTGATACAGGTGCCCTCGAACGAAATGGCCCGACTAGACCTGAATGCGCCCAGTCAGGCGACCTCACACGGCGCGACACGGCGCGCCTAATCGAATGATGCCAAGAGGGAGAAAATGACAAATGGGCCGCCCGAACATGCACAAGGGACTTGGGCGGTCACAACTTAGCAAAACTGATACGGCCGCCCTCGAACGAAATGGCTTCTTTTAACCTGAAGGCGCCTGGTCGGGCGACCTCACACGATGCGACACGATGACCGAATGAACGATGCCACAAGGGAGAAAATGGAATTTGAGCCACCTAAATGTGCACAAGGAACCTGTGCAGTCACAACTTAGCAAAACTGATACGGGAGCCCTCGAACAAATTGGCCCGACTCGAATGCGCCCAGTCGGGCGACCTCACATGATGCGACATGGCGCACCCAACCGAACTATGCCACAAGGGAGAAAATGGAAAATGGGTTGCCCGAACATGCACAAGGCACCCGGGCGATCAAAACTTAGCAAAATTGATACGGGTGCCCTCGAACGAAACGGCCCGACCGGAATGCGCCCAATCGGGCGATGAACTCGCACGGCGTGACATGATGTGTCCGAACGAACGTCGATGCCACAAGGGAGAAAACAGAAAGCGAGCCGCCCGAACGTGCACAAGGCACTCGGGGGGTCACAATTTAGCAAAATTGATACGCGCGCCCTCGAACAAAATGGCCCAACAAGACCCGAACATGCCCGGTCGGGGGACCTCGCATGACGTGACATGGCGCGCCCGATCAAACGATGCCACAAGGGAGAAAATGATAAATAGGCTGCTTGAATGTGCACAAGGGACCCAGGTGGTCACAACTTAGCAAAATTGATACAGGAGCCCTCGAACGAAACAACCCGACCGGAATACACCGACAAGTCGGGCGCCGACCTCACACTGCGTGACACGACGCACCCGAACGAACGTTAATGCCACAAGGGAGAAAACAGAAAATGAGCCGCCCAAACGTGCACAAGGCACCCGGGCGGTCATAACTTAGCAATACTGATAAGAGCGCCCTCGAACGAAACGATCTGACCCGACCTGAATGCGCCTAGCGACCTCACACAGCATGACACGGTGCGCCCGACTGATCGATACCACAAGGGAGAAAATGGAAAACAAGCCACCCGAATGTGCACAAGGAACCTGGGTGGTCACAACTTAGCAAAACTCATACAGGTGCCCTCGAATGAAACTGCCCGACTTGAACACGCCTGGTCGGACGACCTCAAACGGCACGACACGGCGCGCCCGACCGAACGATGCCACAAGAGAGCAAATGACAAACAGGTCACCTGAAAGTGCACAAGCCACTCGGGTGGTCACAACTTAGCAAAACTAATACGTGCGCCCTCAAACAAAATGGCCCAACATGACCCAAACCCACTCGTTCAGGCGACCTCACACGGTGCAACACGGCGCGCCCGATCGAACGATGCCACAAGGGAGAAAATGGCAAACGGGCCGCCCGAACATGCATAAGGGACGCGGGTGGTCACAACTTAGCAAAACTGATACGGGCACCCTCGAACAAAACGACCCAACACGAATGCGCCCAGTCAGGCGACCTCACATAGTGCGACACGGCGCGCCCGAATGAACGATGCCACAAGGGAGAAAACGGCAAATGGGCCACTCGAACATGCACAAGGCAACCGAGTGTTCACAACTTAGCAAAACTGATACAGGTGCCCTTGAACGAAACGACTCAACCTGACTCGACCGCGCCCAGTTGGGCGACCTCACATAGCGTGACACGTTGCGCTCAATCGAACAATGCCACAAGGGAGCAAACGACAAACGGGCCACCCGAATGTGCACAAGGCACTCGAGCAGTCACAACTTAGAAAAGCTGATACAGACACCCTTGAACGAAATGGCCCGACTTGAACACGCCCGGTTGGGCGACCTCACACAGTGTGACACAACGCGCCTGACCGAACGATGACATAAGGGAGAAAATGGCAAACGAGGCGCCAAAATGTGCACAAGGCACCCGGGTGTTCACAACTTAGCAAAACTAATACGTGCGCCCTCTAACGAAACGGCTCGACACGTCCCGAATGCGCCCGGTCGGGCAACCTCACACGACGCGACACGACGTGCCCGACCGAATGATGCCACAAGGGAGAAAATGGCAAACGGGCTGCCCGAACGTGCACAAGGGACCCGGGCGGTCACAAATTAGCAAAACTGATACGAGCACCCTTGAATGAAACGACCCGACCCGAACGCGCCCGGTCGGGCAACCTCACATGGCGCGACACGGTGCGCCCGAACGAACGATACCACAAGGGAGAAAATGGAAACCGGGCCACCCGAATGTGCGCAAGGCACTCGGGATGTCACAATTTAGCAAAACTAATACGGGTGCCCTCAAACGAAATGGCCCGACCTAAACGCGCCCGGTTGGGCGACCTCACACTGCGCGACATGGCACACCCGACTGTGGTTGGGGTCACACATTAAAAGTGAACCAAGGGGTGAGCACATCACGTCTTTAATATTTTATGAAACTCCTTAGATGTCCCATCATAACCACCTTCCATATTCATCACAGTGTGATATGTCAAGTAAAGTTATCTTATTATGTTGCTTCAACCATTCAAAAAGGGGTCCCAAGTTAGATTATTATTTATTAAAGGAGAGGCCAAGGAAATTAATTTACAAACCATCGCTATAGTGACACTTAGCCCAAAATGTCGCAAGAGCGACACTTAGCCCAATCCGTTGCAAGAGCAACACTTAGCCCAAACTGTTGCAATAGTGACGATTGTTTCGAAACTTTTGCAATAGCGACGCATTTTCCCAAACTATCGCCATAGCGACGTTCTCCTCCAAACTTTGCAATAGCGACACATAGCTCTAATCCATCGCAATTCCGATGATTTTTCCCAAACTGTCGCAATTCCTATGCTTTGCTACAAATGTCGCAAGACCGACACTAAATTCTATGTGTCGCAATACCAATACTTGTCTCCAAATGTCGGTATAGCGACAGTTGTGAGCGGGATTTGAAAAATTGATAAATTTTGGGGAAATTTTCGACATTTGGTCAAAAGTGTCGGAATTTCCACCAAATGTATTAGTGTAGATAATCCTTCGTTGCTCATAGTGTGATAGCTCTGGCCAAAAATTTTGGGTTTGGAGATAGACAATGATGTCTCCATACCATGGATCAAGAGTACTAATTAGAAAGAGAGTGTCATTGGGGATGGACTCATCAAGAGGAGTAGGATCATATGTGGTGGGAAGATCACAGATCAACTCAGCAAAGACCAGGGATTTCTTAGACTTAACAGTAGTGAATTACAAGTTTAACTCTTGACGGATGATGATTCATTTCAAGTACTTTCCCCCAAGCAACTGACGTGTGAGAATGTAAGTCATGGGGTTACAATCAGAAATCACCAAATTTTTTCACAGGAGAATGTAGCTGTGAAGAAAACGTTGAACAACATGGACAACATCTAGTGCAATTTTCTCTACATGAGCGTAACGGGACTTAGTATTGAATATATTACAGCTGAAGTAGTACATTACATGCTTTTGACCATCATCACTATCCTAAACCAACACCATACCAATAGTGTTGTCAACATTGGCCAAATATAGGCAGTAACCGCGGTGATTATTGGGAGGATGAAGTGGCGTAGCACTAATGAGGGTTTGTTTCAATACATCAAAAGAGCTCTGAGAAATTTCATCCCATAAGAATGGTATTCCCTTTTTCAATAAGTGTGTAAATCCTTTGGCAAGCTCAACATAATTCAATACGAAGCAGCGGAGGAAATTCTATTTCCTCTGCAAACTCTGCAGTTGATGAACATAAGAGGAAGGAGGAAAATTGATGATTTCCTCAACTTTAAGAGGATCGATGTGGATGCCTTCTTTGGGAACCAAGAAACCCAAGAGCTGACCACATTCAATGTAGAAGACACACTTATGAGGATTCAACCTGATATTATAGTGTCAATAGCGAAGGAAGATAACTCTAAGGTGTTCTAGATGATCTCAACGTTTCGCAGAATGAGCGAGAAGATCATTGAGATATGGCTGAAATGTCTGCTTGATGTCATGAAAATCATACGACATAGCTCACTAGAAGGTGGCCCCGACATTCTTCAAGCCAAACGGGAGATTTTTAAAGGAAAAAGTCCTCCATGGATAGATAAACGTGGTTTTGTGTTGATCAACTAGAGCAATGTTAATCTGGTTATAGCCATAGAAACCATGCATAAAGAAACAAATCTCACTCCCGACACATTCATAAATGATCTGGTCAATAAAAGAGGTGGGGTAATTGTCCTTAGGATAGGTTCGATTGGTATCACATTAATCAACGCAAACCTGAGTTGCCCCTTTTTACTTATTGATGGGAACAATAATTGAGACCCAATCTGTCAATGGTATAGGGTAAATAAAACCATCTTTTAGAAGTTTTTCAACTTCATCCTTTATGGCATTAGCCTTTCCTTGGTGCATAGGATGAAGTCGTTGATGAATAGACTTTGAATCCGAATAAGTGGGAATTTCGTGCATGGCAATAATTGGATCAACACCAAGAATTTATTCGTATGACCACATGAAGACATCACAGAATTCCTGAAAAATTTTAGTATAGATCTTGATCTCATCGAGAGAACAACATGCACCGATATAAACATTCTCGACAATCCCTAGTTTGATAGAGATTTTGATCAGAATGGTTGGAGTGATATTTACCATGTTCCCTTCAGAAAATACTTCATGAATAAAATTTATACTATAAAGTGGGTCAGTCGATACCGGTGAAGCATGGGATTCCAGATAGGCGGAGATGTCACTTGGGATTGGGAGACACGAGGAATGATGATGTCCATCATCCCACATAGTTTTTGAGAAATACATTACCTCCACTATACTCTCATCTGTGGCGAAATTATCATTCAAGGGATCATCAGAGTCCCAAGAACCAAACCAGGGAGACTACGCATAAGTTTCTACAGAGAAAACCAAATGAGTGTTGGTTTCAGATGTAGCCTCAGAAGTTGTGAGAATACTTTGATACATTTTCTCAGTTGGTCTTAGAGGCATAACGACACCAAAACTCTCAAGCTGGTTTGGATTGGGAAAAATCCATGGATCATGACCATATGAAATCATATTGATGGAGGTGCCATTTGGAGGCAGGAGTAGAAAAACTCCCATTAGGGATGAGTCTTGGCACAAACCTGGTCCAATGTTTTCATAAGGAGTCATTGTCTTCCCAACATATGGAATGTTTCATGATTATGAATCAGAGGGGAAGAAATCCAACTGATTGACAGTCACTATATTTCCTTAATGAGGGAAATGGAGGACACAAAAAAGGGTGGATACCACACAAATGATAGTGTTTTTCCAACCACGTCCAAGAAGGAGATTATAGTTCAAGTTGGTATCCACCACTTCAACTTCCATGGTTACCATTATCCCCTCCAACATGATGGGAAATTCCTTGAGAATACCCTATGGCTATGAACCTCTTCCATCGAAAGCTTCTAAGGTATTTGGGGACTAACTCAATGGGGGTGAGTCAATGGATTTATAGCATGCAACATACATGATGTAGGTTGAAGCTCCTTCATCAACGATAGTTTGATAAATATTCTTTCTGATAATGGTAAATTGAATTAGAAAATATACCTAAGATGTGAGGTGAGGAACGAAATTATCGAGATTGACAATAAGCAGATTAGAATCTGCAGGATCAATCCCTCCAATAACATAGAGTAGTGCTTTCCATTGTGATGGGCACAACTGAAGTACCTCCAAAGCCAACATTTTCAAAGGCGCTTGAGCAAGATCTTGTACAATATTGTAGTGTCGTGCTGCTCTAGCATTTATATTATAACACGATTTCTAAAGAACGCCTTTTGGGTGTGGTCAGATGATGGAGTCACTACTTGGTCTCTCAATCTGGAGAGGACCAGAGGTAGGGGGTGCGGAAGAGGAAGGGTGATCTGTAACTACCGATTCAACAGGAGCCTTGGACGGATTGGGATAATATTTCATTCTCGTGGTAAGGGCAATAGGTTGCATTCCAACCATGAAAACTTGAGAGTTTCAAAATATTGAGCTTGATATACCATTTGTGTCTACTGAGAGGGGAAATATTCTTTCAAAACGGCCAGAGTCCCATGTGTACCCTCTAGAAGATGGGCAACTTCAGTACGTTGGGGACAATCCTTGGTGTAATGATTGTCATCACATATCAGACAAGGATATTTGGTCTTACGTGTTGAATAATCTTCAGCAAATGACTTCTTTGAATCCTGTTTACGGTTTTCGGATTTATAATTACCTTCACCCTTTTTCTTACCTTTCGAGGATTTATCTGCTGCGGTATATTGAACAACAATTAACTCTGAGGTTTTACCAGGATTATTCTAGTTATTGGAAGGAGTAGGGGGTGCAGTGGCAGTAGTGGATTTATACTTTGAAGATTTTTTAGGCGCACTACTATTAGTATGAGCCATTATCCTAATAACACAATCCATCGGAGGCGTAACTTGAGACTGAGATGATGCAGGATCAGTCGAAGGTCGCGACATGTTAGGTGATAACTCATATAGATTCCCAAATTGGGAATAAACCAAATCTAGGTATTGAGCTTTGGAAATGACCTCCTCTTCTGTGACACACCCACCCATGGCAAGATCTTTAGCAATCCTAGGAACAAATGATTTCATAAACCATTCGGTCAACAACTGATCAGGGATCTCAAATTTGATGAGGTGATGATGATGTCACCATTCATGAATGTGATACGAAATATGTATAGCAGTTGACTACTTCAGCAAAGTGAGAAGATGGGTGTCAGTTTCATACCAGACATGTAGCTAAAAGTGAGTGAGGAAATCCATAACCAAGGAATTAAAATCGAATAAAATTCCTCGAGGGACCTCAATATACCAATTGTTCGCAGTAGTAGTCAAAATACACTAGAAAATATGAAGACGAATAGAATCGTCGATCCAAGAATTAGAGGAACACGAAAAATGGTATGTCATAACATGGGTTTGGGGGTCTTCCCCAGATTTTCCTTCGAAATTTGGACAATGCTTTGGAATTTTAGTTGGAATTGGAAGCTAATGCAACTAATGCTGGATGGGGTCATTTGTGAGCTTTGACACATCCAAAAATTCCAACGTAGCCAGGAATGGTAAGGGCAGATGATGAGGTTAAAAATTTCAGGGGTTCCAATCCGATTGATACAGTTTCTTCCCCCAATATGGAAGATTCTGTCCCAGATATGTATATTTCCCCCATGGCTAGTAAGGACCTTGCTGCAGATATTGCTGGTAGGGACCTTGCTAGGGTTGTTGATAAGACCCCTGTGGTAACAGAGGTTATGGACCTTACTAGACATAGGATCTAGGTTAAGGTCCCTACTGAACATAAGGTCCAATTTCTGGTCTCTGCTGAAGATAGGGTCTAGCATGTGGTCCCTGCTGAACATAGGGTCCAGCCTGAGGTCCCTGCTGAACATAAGGTCCAGCCTGAGGTCCCTGCTGAACAAAGGGTCTAGCTTGTGGTCCTTGTTGAAAATATGGTCTAGCCTGAGGTCCTAATTGATCTTGTTGGTACTGAGGAATCTACTGATATGAAGCACCAGGCTGAGGTCCAGACTGGGGTTGATCGTACCAACCTTGACGAAATTGCTGGTATTGAGTACCATACTAATTGGGGAAAGGAATAGATTGACCCAGAAGGAGATTCAGACTAGCTTGGGTGTAAGAACCAAACTGAGGACTAGTTGAAACAACACTCACCGAAGGTTGGGGCTATTGGATGTACTGTTGAGACACGTTTTTTTGACGAACATACTGATATTGTACGTTCGTTTGTTGAACATAAGGAATGTTGGGTTCCTGAACATATGAATATGATACATTTGATTACTGAAGGGGCTTCTGAACCTGATAATATTGAATATGAGGTTTTCCTACCCTAGGAATAGACCTAGAACTCAACTTTCCCCTGCCCAATAGGGGAGGTACATAAAGAGGGTTAAACTACCCCCCAAGCACAGAAGAAACCGTGAATTTTCCACTCAGTGGTGGAATTGTAGTAATTGTAGATGGTGAATAGGGGATAGAGGATCCGATCAACACAGTTATTTGACCAATGGTGACCGCAGGTTGAACAACAGGTTGAGACACAGTGGCCACATTCGAAAAGAATGGGCCGAAGATTGAGGAATACGCATTGACCAAACATGATCTAGGAATAAAGGTGTACCACCGGAAGCTTGAGGAATAATGTTCCCAAAATAGGTATACCCGTGTGGGAGCATGGATGATACATGACTGGAAGGTTTTTTCGGTCCTCCTGCTTGAATCGTGAGGTGTGGAACCAAGCTAATCGCTCTCGGAGGAAAACACTGACGAAGCAGCTTCTAGGATATAAGAGTCATTGGTTTCCTGAAGAGTCCCTTGAGGAGTGCTCACAAATGGAACATCATCAGCATTGGATTCCATTTCTTCAGGAAATAACCAATGAACAGTAGAGCAGGGCGCTACTAGAGAAGCATGAAAGGGGATTCCAGGTTGATAAAAAGCACTATAAGGTTGCTGAGGTGAGACCACAATTGGATCAAAGAGTTGATTCGAAGGAAATGTCATGAACTGTGCAGATGTTTCAGGCCTTTTTGGCTTAGAGTCTTCTAATTTCATCGAAGGAGAATCGTCGGGTGATGGTCGAGATCATATGGGTTGAACATTGATGACAATCTCGAGTTCCTCACCTTACACTTCAAAGGGTCCAAGTGGAAATTGAGGGACCTTAGGAAGAGGTGAACAAATTCACAATTCACCAAGAAATAATGAGGCTGGAGAATTGCATGGGTAAGATGTTTTCATGGGATGTTACTTTTAGAGTTAACAACAAATAAATAAAAAGGGTGTGATAGACATAAAGGTTTACCAAGTATTGTGAACTGTGATATACAACTTGCTGATAGATGATAGGAAAATGACCAAGGACTTAGCATATGTCAGCCAATCTCCCTGAATATTGTGTTCGGTGTATCACGTTTACAAGGAGGTTGACTCAGTTACCTATGGTAGGTTTGTAACCTAGTGGTGTCTCCCCAAATATACGCGACACTACGTGGGAGTCCAGTCCGTAGTAGTGTTGTATAATGCATAACCGTTTGATGATCGCGCCCCAAATATACTTATCATACATCAATATACTTCCATGCATGGGAAGGCATATCATCCCCGGGTTGTAATGCATAACATTGGCGACAACTCCTACGTTTTATGATACCAGAACACGTCTCTAGCCTAGACCACTAAATATTCTCATTATTTCCAATGCTCCTTAAGGTAAATTGGAATCCTTTTAAGTTGATCTTGGTTAAAGTTTCAATTTAAGGGCTCAAAACGAGTGTCACCTGAATCCTTATAGTGAAAACTAAATGCAAAAAATAAATTAGCTTTCCATTTTGATGAAGCCTAAACTATTCAGGGAAGAGAGACAAGAAAAAGTGCAATCAATGAAGCAATAATAATTCCCCCCCAAACTAGGTCAAAGCTATGAAATGCAATTATTTTCAATCGAATTCATTTTTCCCAAACAAATGCAACTTATCAAAAAATTAAAATGTTTTTTTTTCATTAAGATGCACAAAGAAAAAAAAAATTCACTTTGAAATGAAATCAAAAGAAAACAAATGAACAAAATAAGAAATGTAAATCCTTTCACTTTTCTTTCAATCGAACAAAACAAAAATATCTTTAAAGAATGCACAAATGAAAAGTTTTTCACTCTTCTTAAAATGATAAAGATAATCTAAATCAAAACTAAAATGAAAATCACTTCCAATTTCTTTTGAATTTATATTAAAAACACACTCTTCTAAACTTGTGAATCAAACAATTTGTGATCCTATGTTTGATAGTAAACCGAAGGTAAGATCAGAGATGTAGTGATGACCAAAGCATAAAAAAAATTACTTCGAATCAAGCCAAGAACATTGTGACAAAGGGTGTTTGAAATGGTGAATAATTACCAAACTTAAAAACAAATCAAAGAGATGAAAAATACTCATTTAGAGAAGACAAGTAAGTCAAACATGCAACAAGGAGATCATTGAGATCCTATAAACTTCCATCAAGGGCTAGTGTTGAGGAGGTAAATCCCCTTTGCGGACAGAGGCGATCCCTACTAGCCCAGCAGGGGTCTAGCAACAATCAAACAATGCTATGACGCAGGTTCCTAATTACGAATGAAAGACTTGGGATAGAAGCCTACCTGGATTCCAACGCTACGATCTGAAGAAGAAGCGTCCCCTTTCCTCAGCCTTGGCAGATCACAATCCCTCCACGATCTCCGCGGATGAACACCTGCACATGGAAAGAATGAACAGATACAAGCATAGAAACCAGCATACGTAACTAAACATCAGTCAGAAAGGACATTACTCACATTAACATGATGGAAAACGGAGTGGAACCATAATCATAATCATCTATTAAATAACCAGCGAAGAGAGATTACAACCAAGTTCTGACGTCGCGGTCTCCTTCGGACGGGTCTCCAGTCGTCCACGTCTCGCAAAGCTCACCAAGGAAAGGGAAAACCTCTCCAGAGTCTCGTGACAATGGTCTCCTTTCTTGAGTCAGCCTTAAGGGAAAAAGAGGATTCTTTACAACACAAAGGCTCTTGGGAATATGGAGGTTCAGAGCTTAGGCACTTCAAGACTAGCTTGCCATGGATTTGAGCAGGCTTTTATAGATGGGGAAGGAGGAGTTGGGATCCCTATTATTATGGGATTGGCCCTATCAACAAGGAAGGTTCCATGGGAGGTGGCAAAACAACTTCCCTTCCATAGAACTCTCGCAGCCAAACCTCCCAACTCAAGATAGGCAATGGTTTGTGAGTTTGTTGGAACTCAACTTCCGCCATCCTTATTTAAAAAACAATCCCTAAATTGGGTGGCGCGACTACGGCTCTATGACAGAGCGCCAGTTGGCGCGACCTCTTTGCAGGATTTTCCCCATTGGCGCGAGTACTGAACTGACTGCCCGCGCCAATGCCAAAAGGGATGTTTTTCATGAATTTTGCAAGGAGATGTCTCAAGGGAAAATAAAGGTCATGCTCAGAGGAATGCATTGATGATGTTTTCAAGGCATGACAATGTTCACAGGTCACAGAATGGGTCCTCCATTGTGCGGGATGGGAAATGGTAAGGACGGTGACAAATTACTGTGTAACAGATGCCCCCTAAAGTATGAGGCCCGAGAGAGAGAGGGGTGAAATGCTTTACGAGAACATGTTCAACTGAAGGCCCGCCGTCGGAAAACCTGCGCAGAAAGATACAACTGATATCTCAAGTACATGATGTATAAGGGGTATGGATGCAGCCATCCGAAACAGAGTATGCTATAATCCGGATCCAGGGTATGGGCGCAGCCATCCAACTAAGATTAAATAAATAGACTCAGGTATGGTCGCAGCCATCCAATCAATGAGTCATGTACATAATGATAATAATCCACAATCGCAGCCTGGATTACAACAGACACAATCCAGGGTCTTGCGCTCCATCTCGACCCAACGGAGTACAAGTTCAAGCATGTGAATATGTGAGCTGAAGTCGAACATGAAAGAACATCGTCTGATTACCAGCCAATGATGAAATCTGTTAACAAACGCGAGAGAAACCACCAATAATGACAATGGTCCTCAAGGTACTACAGGTACAATCCACGGCGTGCGAATAAATGAGCTGACGTCGAACACCCGCAGAATCACTCGATCGGAGGCCAATGATGTGAACCTCTCGTCGAATGCGACGAACCTGCCATTGAGGCATGCAGGCTCCAAGGTACCATAAGGAGTCTCTGGACCAACTTCCTGGATAATGAGTTGAAGTCGACAGGAAGCGACCTTGATCGAAGGTGGGCCATAATGATTCCCACATCATCGACACGAGACAGAGGAACATGGTGTTTTTGTTGTGAATCAGGATCATATGAGAAACAGAGGAAGGTTGATATTTGCAGAGGTCAACTTCTCTTGAACACATGAACGGCACGACAATGGACTTGGCAGTATTTGACATCAACAGATCAGAGGTCATGGCGACGAGGCAGTGAACAGATGAGAGGTCAAAAGAGATTACCCAAACCCATGGAGGCAAAGTGAAGCAACGAGATGAGATGTCCCCAACCCGACACGAATGCAGACAAGTGCCATGTTCAAGAGCGACATACTGCCGACGACAACGACGATGGTTCCATTTTTCCCCCACCATTTCTGGCGAGTACCCCAATTATTTTTGATAACAAGCTTGAAGGGGATAGCATATGCTTGTGATATAAGTCCGCCCTTCGGGCGAATCCATCCTAGTGCTTTTAACGAGTCCTAGGAAGGAGAAACTCGGAGAACGTCATTGCGACAGAATCCAATGTCATCAGGGTTTAACGAGTCTGACAAAGGAAGAACTCGGCGTATTTTCATGTTTAGAGAGTTTGAAAAGACAGCGGAAAAGAAAACTCCACAGGTCCTTTTTCGTAAATAGTTTCCCAGATCCGAAAAGGTAGAAAACAATATCCGGGAAAACCTCCTAGTCGCAATAGGCTAGGGTATTCCTTTTTCGTAATCAATCCATCCCAGCCCGAAAAAGGGTTAAACTTATACTAGGTGGATGTCGATTCGTGTCCATTTTAACGAGATCGAAATGACAAGGGCCTCGGCGATCTTTTCATCTTTAGAGAGTCAGAAAAGAGCTGAAAGATGACTCCAGAGTGACTTTTTCATGTATTTACCGAGTCCGAAAAAGTATAAAATACAACTCGTTTCCATCTTTTAGGTCGCAAAAACCTGCTGCTGCACATACCAAGCAAGCGTAAAATCCATTTTCGACATAACATATGCAAATATTTGATAAAAATAACTTTTAAAACTCATTTAACGTCGAAAAAGTTATAAATATGTCTAATTGGTAAAAATAAAATTACTTTTTACTATTTACCTTGTGGAAAGCAACAGTTGTCCTTTTGGAGCAGAAACTTCTGACGGTGATTGCGACCAATCCAGGCAACCATTCCGCTTCTCGTCTGTCACAGGTAAAAGGCGCTCCCTTGCTCTACATTTTCATTCATTTTTTAATGATTTTCCCTTAAAAATCAGTTTTGTATGGTCATTTTTTGAATTTTAGGGCTGCGCCCATTGGCGCGGGTATCGGGCATGGACCCGCGCCAATGAGCTCTTTTTTATAAAGGGCGCACGCCACATGGCGCGACTGTTCGCAAAACAGCCGCGCCAATGGCCGAACCTTAAATTCCGCCCAAAATTTTGACATCTAGACCAAATTGCTTGGAATTTGAGACTCATCAAAGATCTAACTAAGGGTTTTGGGCCATGTGAATGCAGATAATCACTCAAAATGGCAATTGAATGGAAGGAACGAGAGCACGGAGAAGAGGATAAACAGGCCATGCAAAGCCAAGCTTGCATGAATGCACTTAGAGACTGTGGATTGAAAAAGTTCTTCCTCACACCATGTTTACGAGCTCAACCCGAGCTCCTCCAATATCTAATCAGCATCTGGGATGAAAATGAACAGGTGTTCAGGTTACGAGACCAGGTGTTAGAACTGGAGGTCACTGATGTTTATTTCATCACTGGATTGTCCCGCAGAGGTCCAATCCCTGTACTGACTGGAAGCAGACCATCCGGGGAAAAGATGGAACAGGTAATGGCACGGGTGTGCCGAGGGGCACAAACAGGATCAGGAAGCAAGAAGGTGGATATCCACACCATCCCTGATCTAGCACTGAGAGTAGTTCTCCATACCATTATGCGGGCTGCTGGATCGCAGGCTCCGCACGAGGCCACGAAGACCCAACTCCTGCTGGCCTCAGAATGCATGGGTCCCTTACTGTTCAACTGGGCGGAAGCAGTAACTATCAACATGAAAAGGCAGCTCACAAAGTGCAAACAGGGGAAAATGAAGCAGTTCGGTTATGGTTCCATCTTGGTATCGTTCATTCTGGAACGCTTACCAATCTTCCAGGGCCAAGGGGCCGCAGTGGCGAGTCCGATACCACGAGAGCCAAGAATGGCTCGCTGGGAAGCATTGATGCCCATATCTGGAGGTGGCCAACAGATGTCTTGGAGGCCAGAGTTCTTTAGGTGGCTACGGCGCCAGCTGATCGTCATGGAGGATTGGCCCTATTCGGGAACTGACTTTACTGGAGACCCAGACCTCCCACTACCAGAAGGAGATGACTAGGACGAGGAGTTGGGTAAGACCTCATATTTTGATTTTATGTTTATATGTTTTTTTGTTAATACACATTCATCTTAACACAATTATATATGCATGCAGATGTAGGACCTGAGAGACCGGCCGGGATGTCTCCAATCTCCTGGAGAACACAACTCGCCCCTGAGATCGAGGGAGAAGGCACCGGAGGAGATGAACTGATCCAGAACCTCGAGGGGATTTCTCACGGGATCCCAGACTATGCCCGGCTAGCAGACGTACCGATGGCATACCAGCGCCATACGGTGGGAGTCCCGGGTCGGATCCACCGAATTCTGAGGCGCCTAGTGTGTGCAGTGACGTGCTATCATGAGCACCATGAGGATTAGTCCTTAGGATTTATACCACATCTATTTTTGAGAGACATAGTGTCTCAGGATGTACTAAGACGATTATGTATATTTTTTGAGTTTTGTGATGCACACCGTGCAAACATTTCGACACACATATATATATATATACATATGGCTATTTTGGATGGATCTTTTACATGTGACGATGTTTTTATATGTGATGCAAATTTCTAATACAAATGTAATCTAATGTATCAGTTACATAACAAACGACCCAATGCGAAATTTATTCACACAATGTATCTGATCACACATTTCATTTTTACGCAAGCTTAAAAGCACACATGAACACACACATATGCAAACTATGCTTGAAATAAGGAAGACGGGCATGCCCCCCAGCATGGTGTCTCAATCTGAGGTGCATGCCCCCCAATCTTCAGTCTATTGAAAATGGACTGAAGGTTCAAAACAAAAGTCGAATTGAACATGCTCGTGTTTCATTATTTTAACGAGGTTGACACACCTAAAAGAACTATCCTCAAACAACTTGTTTCATGGTTTAAGGAGCGTGACACAAGACTAAGAACTGTGCTCCGAGAACCTGGTTTCATTTTTTAAAGAGCTTGACCCAAGGAGGAAACCATGCTCTAACCGACTTACATCAAAATGAACAAGAAGGCAGTACTTCCAAGAGTTCCACTCCTGATGGAAGGGAAACATCCTGGAAGTCAGGACCCAATGCCCCCAGCACATTATGCACAACGGCATCATCACTGAGCACAGGCATGGGGTAAGTAGCCACATAGTTGACCTGTGGTGGAGCAGATACAACGGGTGGATAGAAACCAGGAGGGGGTGATGGCAGACCAGATGCCATATTAGGACCAAAGAATGAAAGCTGATCAATGGTCACGATCCGTCCTTCATGTGGAAAGCACATCACGCGAAAGAGGGAGGAGACAAGCGCTCCCATGGCATAGGTGTAATCGCGCCCCAAAAGAAGATTGAAATCCAAGGGGCCTGGAATGACCATCACGTCCATATGGACGGTTTTACCTCCCAAAGTAACAGGTAACCTTGGAAGGATCCCCAACGGTTGACTGGTTCTTCTATTGAATGTCAACAGATTCTGCGTAACAGGCGCAAGTGGCGGCGAACCGAAAGCTTGCCAGGTAGTTGATGACAGAATACTAACAGAGGCACCTTCATCTATAATGGTGCTGGGTACAACCAGACCAAGAGCCTGTACTGTGATCTCGAAAGGCACATAAGACGGAAGGCGAAATCCTGCAAATCGATTCCAGTCAAAGGAAGCGACCAAACTACTCGGAGGGGCTACCATCGATAAGCGAAGGTCTTCCCCTGATGTTACGGTAGAAGAAGCATCCTCCATGACCTCCATCTCGAAGGCGGGAGGGATATCCTCTGGAGCCTCCATCATGGGAGGCGGAGGAGGGGCTTCTTGAAGTACAGGGACAGGAGAATCTTTCTCCAAGTCTGAAGAATCTGAAGAGATCAGAAGGACATGGGGGGTGTGAGGTCCAATCTCGATAGAAAAGACCTGGTGCACCGTGGACAGGGCCAGTTCAACCGATCCTACGACCAATGGTTGGTTAGGGACGGATTCGTGAATTTGAATTTCTGGGGGAGTGGGATCGACCAAGGATGACTCTTGACCAATCGTAGGATCAGCTGGCGGAGGACTCGAAGAAAGCCTATTATAACCAGGTGGAAGGTGTGGTGTAGAACCAGTTGGGTTGTCCAAGACTTGCTTGGCTTCATCCATATAAGGACAAAGGTGAATGGCATGGTGCCCTTCACACAACTTACAGGGATTGGTGATCTTACCCTGCTTCTTAGGAGCCTTATCAGCACCAGCTGAAGACGTGCCCCCAACCTGGCTCCCTGAAGTCAAAGGCAACGGCGGATGGCCGTCGGACCATGCTTCGAGCACCTTGGGGATGCCAGGGCAGTCTCGAAGAAGATGGTCTCCCGTGCACAACAGGCAAGGGAACTTGACTTTCCGTGGAGGGTTGGAAGGTTTATCAAGAGGAGATATCTCAGAGACAGTAGCCGTACATTTAGCCTCTCGCTTATCAGACTTCTTCTTCTTTTTCTTCTTCTTCTTCTTCTTAGCCACCTGGTTACTCGAATCTAGGCTTTCACCAGGCGAAGTAGAAGATGAGGACGCAGAAACAGGCGAAGAAGGGGAGAGGTCCACCTTGGAATCAACATGATGTTGTTCCGGTGGAGGAACTGACTGAACAATAGCGGAGTTATTCGGGACAACAGAGGTTGAGAACAACCAAACATGCAACCCAACAGTTAACCCGGGAAGGGACAACGTCGCCATGTAAGGAGCACCAACATTTCCAAAAGGAGGAAAATGACCAAGATTCCCTTCTGAAGGGGTTCCTTGGTTGGTGAACTCTGGAAAAGTTTCCATCAAACTCAAAACCACACACGGGCCAAAAAAAGAGTTAAGACACACGATCAAACGGCCAACAAGCAATATCTAAGCGGGCGTGTAATCGTGGGTGATTAATTTTACCATATTGGAATGTAAGAAACTCTACCATTTCATATTTTAAGAGTCGAGAAACGATAAAAAGATGACTCTATCTCTTTCAGAGTTGACACAAGCGTGAAAGGACAAGCGCTTGACGGTCTTTTCAAGTTTAGGGAGTCAGAAAAGACCAAATGACTGCTCAGGAAAAACTAGGCACAAAGGGTGTACCAAATATCAGTGAACTGCAATATACACCTTGGTTTCAAAAATGAAACAGAAATCGACCAAGGACTTTCCGTACGTGCAGGTAGTCTCCCCGAATGCTGTGTTCGGTGTATCACGGGTATAGGGCGGCAGACTCGGCTTTCTGTGGATAAAGGATTGAAAACCTAGAGGGGTCTCCCTTTATATACGCGACGGTACGGGGAGCGCAAGTCCGTACTAGCGCTGTCTAAAGCCAACAGGCGAACGACAGCTGCTAGGTTTAACGACGCCGGAACACGTCTCTAGCCTAGACCTTCTAAATATGTGTCGTTAAGTTCCAATGCTGCCTTAGGTTAATTGAAATAAATTTTACAGTTGATCTTCAATTAAGTTTCAATTTCCAGGCCCTATCATATGTAGTGTCTCGGAAGACTCCTAAATGCAAAGCTATATTCCACAGTGCAACATTTCGTTCGATGAAAACTAATTAGAGAAGAGTTGAGAGTTTTTACACAAACGAAATGAACGGAAGACAAACAATGAGATCTCTAATGCAACTAATGCAATCGAAAACTTTTCATTCAAAACACTAATCACTAGCGATATGGAAAAGATCACAATTTGCACTAATTAACAAAAGCAAAAGAGATTTTTTTTTTTTTTTTTCAATGTTTAAGAGCCAATATGCACTAAACAATCTTGAAAACAAACGGAACAACTTGAGAAACGATTTTCAAGAGAGCGAAACAAACAAATTTCACTCAACAATACAAGCAATCAGATCCTCAAATCGACCAAAGCCTCTCAAAGCAAAGAAAAGACTCGAAAGCTTCCAATGGACCATGTGATTTAGGTCCAAGGCAAGACCAAACGAATTTCGAATGAAGGAATGAACAATCACTCAAAAATCGCAACAAAACAATGAACAACTACTTAGAGAATGTGGAGAATCAATCAGATAGTTGACAGGACAATCAAAACACCAAAACTCCCAAGGAGGGCTCGATACACTAAGCCACTAGATGCCCTAGGGCTTAAAACATGAAATCGGTAGATAGAAGCAAACAACCAAAGGACAGAGGTGAATTCCCAGCCAAACAGAACTCCAACACACTCAGGCAGTCGGAAAATCAAGAAGAAAAACACTGATCAAATTCAGAGAGCTCAAAAATGAGAAAACTCAAAAAACTTACAGGGGTGGCGCGACTGTAAGTGTGAAACTGGCGCCAGAAAGCAATTGGCGCGGGCTGAACAAAGGCAACATGTGCCAATTGGCACGACTTTCGGGTTAAAAACCGCGCCAGTCGAGTTTCTCAGCCAAAAATTAAAAACAAGCTACTCCAGAAACAGACCAATGCAAGCTAAGCAATCCAAGAAGCAAAAACAAACAAAGAACCCAACCCAGAAGGTTCATCAAGCAAGGAAAAGCAAGATACAAACGGCAAGGCAAGACAAAGACTCCAAGTTGTCCAGTTCGTAAACCAAACCGGAGATGGACTGAAGTAGCGTTGATCTACTCCGCTAATGCAGGGAAAAAGCGTTTCGAAGGCTATCTGGCTATACTTCAGGCTCCGTCTATAGTTTACAAATCAAACAACAAGCTGGATCCCCAGCGGAGTTGCCAATTTGTTGAGGAGGTAAATCCCCTCTGCGGACAGAGGCGATCCCTACTAGCCCAGCAGGGGTCTAGCAACAATCAAACAATGCTATGACGCAGGTTCCTAATTACGAATGAAAGACTTGGGATAGAAGCCTACCTGGATTCCAACGCTACGATCTGAAGAAGAAGCGTCCCCTTTCCTCAGCCTTGGCAGATCACAATCCCTCCACGATCTCCGCGGATGAACACCTGCACATGGAAAGAATGAACAGATACAAGCATAGAAACCAGCATACGTAACTAAACATCAGTCAGAAAGGACATTAATCACATTAACATGATGGAAAACGGAGTGGAACCATAATCATAATCATCTATTAAATAACCAGCGAAGAGAGATTACAACCAAGTTCTGACGTCGCGGTCTCCTTCGGACGGGTCTCCAGTCGTCCACGTCTCGCAAAGCTCGCCAAGGAAAGGGAAAACCTCTCCGGAGTCTCGTGACAATGGTCTCCTTACTTGAGTCAGCCTTAAGGGAAAAAGAGGATTCTTTACAACACAAAGGCTCTTGGGAATATGGAGATTCAGAGCTTAGGCACTTCAAGACTAGCTTGCCATGGATTTGAGCAGGCTTTTATAGATGGGGAAGGAGGAGTTGGGATCCCTATTATTATGGGATTGGCCCTATCAACAAGGAAGGTTCCATGGGAGGTGGCAAAACAACTTTCCTTCCATAGAACTCCCGCAGCCAAACCTCCCAACTCAAGATAGGCAATGGTTTGTGAGTTTGTTGGAACTCAACTTCCGCCATCCTTATTTAAAAAACAATCCCTAAATTGGGTGGCGCGACTACGGCTCTATGACAGAGCGCCAGTTGGCGCGACCTCTTTACAGGATTTTCCCCATTGGCGCGAGTACTGAACTGCCTGCCCGCGCCAATGTCAAAAGGGATGTTTTTCATGACTTTTGCAAGGAGATGTCTCAAGGGAAAATAAATCTCATGCTCAGAGGAATGCATTGATGATGTTTTCAAGGCATGACAATGTTCACAGGTCACAAAATGGGTCCTCCATTGTGCGGGATGGGGAATGGTAGGGACGGTGACAAATTACGTAACGGCTAGGACATACAATAAAATCAAAGGGAAGCTCTCAAATTTTCCTAGGTATGATCTTAAAGACTATAATAGCGAAGGGTCTTTGAAGCCTTACAACATGGTTGTGTTATATAGAACAGCGATGCCAGTTATACTGTTAAAAGAGAAAGCATGTTGGTCACTAAAAACAAGGAAAAATAAAGAAGAGTCTCACAAAAACACCAAACTTGACACAGTGAAGTGATTATCAATCCTTACACAAGCTAACAGAGGCCGAAGCAGATTTAGATTTCAAAAATTGGCGAAACTTATCCAAGATCAGTTTGGGGAAGGAAGACTAAGAGGTTAAGCTCCCCAGTGGAGTCACCATTTTTGTTGTCAAGATAAATCCCCTATGTAGAAAAATGTGATTTCTCTAGCCCTAGAGTGGGTCTAGCAACACGAGATTCTTTCTAATGCAAAGCTCTCTTAACTAATGTTTAAAATGCGATGCGGAAAGAGATATAATACCTTTTTCCCAATGCTATGCTTGAATCCATTGATGATGAACTAGATCCATAATCCTTGTAGGCCCGCTCCCTACTACTAATGGAACATGGATACCTATAGATGATCAAGATACAACAAAAAACGTAATACAATACATAATAATCGTAAACATTAACTATCTAGCAAATCTAGAAGTACAATAATATTTTCATAAACATTTAGACAAATATAGAAAGAAAACATTAGATGTTATTATTAATAAATAAAAAAGGAGTGCTTACAACCTAGGCCTTGATGTTGGATGTGCCCTTTGATGAGAATATGAGTCCTTCACCAAAGCTCAAAAGCATTCCTTCTCCCGAACACTTAGGCTTTATCACAATGCTAGGATGTAAAGGGATGAGAGTTCAAACGAGTTTGACAATGATCAACCAAGCTCTAAACTTTGGGGAATGAAGGATGTGAATTTATAGGAAGGGAGAAGAGGTTGGAAACACATGAAAGCCAAATTTCTAAGGGATGAACCCCCATGGATGAGATAAAAGCTCTAAAATTAGAGTGCTCGAACTTATCATCACCATTTAAGAACCAACTCGCCGCCCTTGAGCTTCTAGAGGTCGAAGCTTCTCCTCCATTTGAGGAAACACTACTAGAAAGGGGATCAATGCAGTTTTCCAAGAAATTAGGGTGCTGAAAGTGCTAAGCCAGAACTGTGAAAAGGACATCAGCATGGTCATGGCTCCAGGAAGGGCGCTAACCCAGGAAACTAGGAATTTGACCAAGTTTCTTCAGTAATATTCCAAGGCAGTCTTCTCTGCATATTCACAGGATATGTTAACATATTTCTTGATGGTGGAAACATTGCACAGGATATGTCACTAGGCATTTCAGGATCAGGGATGGGAAAATGAGCATGGTGACAAGTTACTATGTAACAGATGTGCAAAGAAAAATAGAGAAATATCAAACCACTATGATACCATTGATACAGACTTATGCAAGAACACAACAAAATATAGATATAAAAATAAACATAGAGATGCAGCATAAATAAAACTTCATTTCATTAATATCAAACAACTAAAATATGCTTACATACAAAATGGAAATGAACTAGCTCGGGTGATGGTAGCTCATCTATAAGAAGATATGCAGTGGACACATGTCTATGAAGTGAGTTACAATGGGGATCGAATACCTATTTATTATCGAGAAATAATGGAAAACCCTGAACATCTAAAAACCTAACCGTAGGAGATGAAGCACCAAAACAATGAACCTCGTTGGGGTAAATTGATACATCAACTTCTCGGGGTCGTAGCATTGGCATACGATCTACATTTGACAGGTACGATACCTCATTAGAAATATATATCGAAGGAATACAAATTTAAATTTCAAACAACGTGAGTCAAACACTCACATATTACCATTTTCTAAAAAAAACGTCGTTTAGGGCCTCAAAATGACTCCGGAAGTTCAGGACCCGAAAAACTGCCAAAAATAGTAAATTTTACTACACTTAAGGAAACTAAAATTGTGTTATAATTAAGTAAAATGAGAGAAAAAATGGTGGGGATCCAATTGGAATAGGCCGGTGGCCACTAATATCCACCTGGTTAAGTCCTCCCCCATTAGGAAGCAATTGTCCCCATTGCATTGAGTGCCTCCATGAGTTGGGGAAACTTTTGTTGAACTGGTCCTTGGTGAGCCACTTGCCTTAGTGCAAGATTTGACCAGATTTTTAACTCGATATAGTTTGATCTTCTTCTAGAAATTTTTCTTAAACTGTGTGTCCATGATCCGATCATTTGTGGCATGTTCCATGCAATCTGGGTTTTTATGTTGTTGTGAGTTGTTCTGCAATGTTTGATGCGTCCATTAATGGTGGAAAGTATGGTGGAACGTGGTACACAATGAACAATGGATGCAGGCCAAGGAATGGCAGAATGATGAGCTCGAAAGAATTGTCTCCTAAAACCTTGGTGGTGGTGTAAGGCCCATATTGGAGAAGGTGAATCTTATGGTGGGGCCCAACAAGGCTCTCCTTCTGTAGTTGTAACCAAACTTTGTCGCCTACCTGGAACTTGTGTGGCACCTGATGATGATCATGATGCTACTTGTACTTGGCATTGGCTTTGTATAGTATTTCATCGACCTTATAGTGGATGTGTTGAATGCACTCAATGAAGTTGTTAGCCCTGTCAGATTTGGAATGGACATGAGCAAAATCTTTTGGAGTATCTACAAATGGTATGTTCATGTTAATGAGAAATAGTGGCTGGAATCAAAACCCCACATGAAAGGGACTGTAGCTAGTTGAGCTATTGAGAGCTCTATTGTAGTTGTGCTAGACATAGGGGAGGATTTCATCCCATGTGCGTGGACTCTTTGAGTTGTACATGCACATAATTTTCATGATCATCTTATTGATGAACTTTGTTTTTCCATAAGTTTTGGGGTGGAAGGTCGTGAACGTAGTGAGCTTGGTAACCAACATTGACCAAAGGCTTGACTAAAATGTAGTAAGGAATATGATGTCCCGATCTGAGATAATGAACTGTGGGATCTGAAAGTTTACCCACACTCGTTCAAAGAAGATCTTAGTAGTGGCTTCTATTGTGATACTCTTCTTGCAAGATGTTAGAATGGCCTTACAAAATCTATCGACAACCACTAAAGCACATTTGTTTCCATGATTAGTAAAATGAAGTCCCAACATGTACTCCATGAAGATGGATTCTCAAGGTTGACTCAATGTAGGAAGAGGAGTATATAGGCCTTTCTTCTTGATGGTCGGTTTGGAAATGACATTGGAAATCCAGGATCTCATGTACTTCCCAACATCCTATTGAAGGTTTAGCAAATAAAAATACTTTTGTAGCACTACCACTATTTTCTCTACCCTAAAATGTCTAGCAACTCGACAGTAGTTTTCCTCCCAAATCATCATGGCATGGTCACTTGAAGGAACATGTAGGTGTCCCAGGTGGCATAACAATACATCTTGGAGGTGAAAATTTGGAACTTTTTTTCCTTCCAGGTGTGTCTGGTATGTGTTGCTGAATTAAGGGTCGCTCTTGTAAATATGTGGCCACTTTGAAGTCTCGTGCCCACAAGAGTCGATCATAGTGGTCAGCACCATGACTGGCGGTCAGATGGGGCAGTTTGCAACATTTTTGGTGTTTTTATTTTTGTAATTAGTGTTTAAATGAAAAAATTGCATGCATGTGGCCCATGTCTAATGGAATTCATTCTGCAACTTCCCTTGTGTCTGGATGAATTACATGTGTTGGTGGTCTGTGTGGATGATTGTTTCCTTTCCTAGAATGTAATTCTTCCATTGTTGGAAAACCTGCACAATGGAATGCATCTCTTTGTCATAGGTGGGATACTTTCAGACCGTGTCTGAAAGTGTCTCACTGTGATATGCCACTGGATGCCCCTGTTGAGCAAGAACTACACCAATATCATAGTTAGAGGAATTTGTCTCAATCTAAAATGGTTGTTACATGTCTAGTAATGTGACTAATGGTGTGAAGTAGAGGTGATGCTTCAACTCAGTAAACAACTTCTATTGGGATTCAACCCAAAAGAAATTTTCTTTCGCTCCTCCCTTGGTGACTTGAGTCAAAGCCCAAGTGATATGAGACAACACGAACCTATAGTAGAAGTTGGTAACACCCAAAAAACTGTGAAGCTTTGTTAAAGTGGTTAGGGCTGACCAATCCCGAATGACTTGTATCTTGGTTGGGTCCACATGCACACCTTGCTCATCAATTATATACCCTAGATATTGAAGTTGGGTCATACCAAAAGTGTATTTATCCAAACTGGCACACAAATTTTGTTGCCATAGGGTTTGGAGGACATGATGAATATGGTGGAGGTTATCTTCCCAACTCTATATGAAGGTTAGGATGTCATCCAAATACACCACCAAAGATGAGTTGGTGAAGGGTCGTAAGATGTCGTCCATCAGTTTCATGAAGGTTTCAGGGGAATTCATCAACCAAAAAGGCATGAAAAACCATTCAAAAAGGCCCTCCTTTGATTTGAAGGAAGTCTTCCACACATCGGAGGGTTGGATTGGTACCTATTGATAACCAAACTTCAATTCAATCTTGCTAGGATTGGGTATTGATTTCAGATAGTTATCTTATTCAACGTTCGATATCCAATACAAATTCTCTAGGTCTCATCCTTATTTTTTACCAACACAATCGAGCTACTACAGAGTGATGAACTTAGCTTGATGTTCCCTTTCTACAACATCTCCTAAATCTTCCTCTTGATTTCATCATTCTCTAGAACAAAATGCCGATAGATCGGTCGATTGGGAAGTGGTGTGCTTAGGATCAGATCAATGGAGTCTTTGACATGATATTGTAGAAGTACACCTGTGGGTGAGGTGAACATGTCCTTGTACTCCTCCATGACCTTATCCATCTATTTTTTCCATACAGAGGAGCCCTTTCTAGAGGCAGTGTCCATAATATTCTTCTTTCCCTAAGGGCGAATCATAAGGAAAACACATTTCTTGGTCTAGGAAATGATCTTAACGCATTGCTTCACGGTGATAAAATAGATGGAAGTAGGAGGCGCTACCTCTGGTATCCTGTACAACGTATTTCCAAAATTAATAATAAAATTGCGAGGCCTAGACTCATAAACATGTCACTTCCACAAGTATGGTTGGCCTAGTATTACATCACAAAATTCAAGAGGAGCAACATCACACAATACCTTATCTTTGAAGGGATTGATGTTGTAGGGAAGGTGCCACTACTGGTTGACACAGAGGTCTTTTCCTTGGTGATGCTATCCGATGGTGTACGAATGCGGGTGTGTTGTGGTTGGTAGGCCCAGTCGCTTCATGACCTTTGTTGAAGTGAGGTTCTTTTGGCTCTCGTTGTCGATAATGAACTGCAGCGGAGAACCCTTCACCCATGTATGTGAGTGGAAGAGGTGCTCCCCCTCCTCAGGATCTTCGGGCTCATCCTTCTGGATCTTGGTGGTGGCAACGATGGTGCTTGGCTATGCGTCAATAATATGCGTCCATTTTTCATTACTCTTTTCGAGTCTTGAATCAGAGTTAGAACATGAATCTGATTTGGAAACCTTGAGCTTAGCCACCAGTGATTGCTTGGCCTGACACTCACATGTGTTGTGAGTGGGGCTCTTATGGTACTCACACCATTTTCCCGTGTCATTCTTTGTCTTTGTGGTGTTGTTCTTTGCTTGCGGCTTTGACAGGTACTTGTCCTAGGTTTCCTCACCTCGTGTTTTTCCTTTGTTCTTTGGTTTTGGGGAACCTTTCCCTTACTTCGGATTCATAGATCCAAAGTCTTGGTTATTCTGTTTAAAATTTTACTCAATCTTAGCAACATATCGATATGTGACACCAAGCTAGGAGATGTCTAGGAACTTTGTCTCATCTTGGATGTACTTATGTAGATAGTCGTGATATTTGAGTACCAAATTCCATTGAGAATCCTTGAAACCCAGCTTCCTGCAAAGGGCATGAAAACCATTTGTGAACTCCAAAACATCTTGGTCTTTTCCCTGCCGCAACCTAGTTCTCTTTATGTATTTATCCTCATAGCTCCCAATAGGGTAATTTTTCCTTGATGGCATCTCAGAAATAATTCAAAGTGTGTGTGGCTTAAACAGTGAATATTCCCTCTCATCCTTTTTCTCACAGTAGGTTTCCCACTAGTCCTTGACATGGGAGGTGACTTTGAGGACAGAAAAAGTAATATTTTCCCAATTGGAAAAGTCATGAACCAAAAAATATCCTTCCAACAGATTTAACCATCTATCTACGACATTTCCATCTATCTGACCTTCAAATATGTTAATTTCAAAATTAACTTGTACCTTAAAAGGAGTGGCGCCTCTATAGTGGTTGTTGGATGAAGATGCGTCGCCTATGGGTAGTCGTCGAAGGATCTGGGAAAATTTATCCATCATCGTGTTTCTTTGTTGCTCGAGGGCCTCATCGAGAAATAATTTCAAAGGATATCCTACTCTCTCATTTTTTTTCTTTCACCATGGGAGGTTTCTGGGTTGTGAGATTCATCTTTCAGAGGTTCAATTATTTCAAGCCCTAACTCCTTATACCCTGACCTTGTTGGGGAAATGCAAAGAAAAACAGAGAAAGAGAAGACCGTTGTGATACCACATATCCTGCCTTATGTAGGAACACAAAAAAATACATATATAAACATAAACACAGAGATGCAACAAAAACAAAAATTCATTTTATTAATATCAAAGAACTAAAATATGCTTACATACAGAATGGAAATAAACTAGCTCGGGTAGTGGTAGATTATCTTTGAGAAGAGATGTGGCAGCTACATGCCTATGAACTGAGTTACAATGAGGCTTGAAGGCCTATTTATTATGGAGAAACAATGGAAAACCATAAACATCCAAAAACCTAACCCTAGGAGATGAAGCGTGAAAACTATGGGCATCGTTGGGGTAAATTGGTATAACAACTTCCCGGGGTCATAAATTTGGCATACGATCTTCATTTGACACATACAATAGGTATCATTATAAATCTCTATCTGAGGACTACAACTTTCAACTACAAAGTTTTTCCGATTTCGAGAAAAACATTGTTTAGGGCCTCTAAAGGGCTCCAGAAGTTCAGGACTCGAAAAACTTCCAAAAAAAGTAAATTGCGCTACAATTAAGGAAACTAAAATTGTGCTACAAGTAAGGAAACTGAGAGAAAAAATGGTGGGGTTCCAAGTGGAATAGGCGGGTGGCCACCAATACCCACTTGGATCAAGAAATTTGTGGAAGTACTAGTATGTGTTACAACAATATCTTATTGTGTTTAGCCAAGGTGTTTGTACATGAGAAATGAAAGGAAAATTTATATTTATTAGTGATTCCAAAAGTTGTGCAAGAGGAGGTGAAATTAGGAACCATCCCAACAAAAATTAAATCCTTGTTAGATGAATTGAAGGAGATTATTGCTAATGAATTTCCAAAAGAACTACCTCTTTTGAGAAGTATTTATCATCATATTGACTTGATTTTAAAATCGAGCATACCAGATAAGTAACCTTACAAGATGACTCCAATAGAGAATTAAAAATTAAATAAGTAGGTACATGAGCCACTTGACAGAGGACTAATAAGGGAAAGTTTGATTCCATGTGTCATACCATCCATATTGACTCCAAAGAAGATAGGTGAATGGAGAATGTGCACGAATTCTAGAGCTATTAATAGGATAGCCATGAATTCCCAACTTCCCTTGCCAAGGATGGAAGGTATTATGGACTATTTGAGTGGGACTGCATATTTCACCAAGATCCACTTGAAGAGTGGTAAGCATCAAATCAGGATCAGGGAAGGTGATGAGTGGAAAATTTCTTATATCAAGAAGGATGGATTATTTGAATGGTTCATTATGCCATCTGGGCTGACTAATGCCCCTAGCACATTCATGATGCTTATGAATGAAATTTTGAAACCATTCTTGGAACATTTGTTGTAGTTTACCTAAATGACATTTTAATTTTCAACAAAACAAAGGAGGATAATTTGGAACACATAAGGCAAGTGTTACAACTGTTGAAGGAAGAGAAGTTGTTGATCAATTTGAAGAACAGTAAATTCATGTAGGGTGAGTTTGTGTACTTGGGGTTTGTGATTTCAAAGGAAGGTTTGAATATGGATTCAAAAAATATGAGGTTTATTTTGGATTGGCCAACACCTCAATCTAATTTTGAGGTGAGGAACTTTCATGGATAGGCATGCTTATACCAGAAATTCATTAGGAATTTTAGCCAAATGTTTGCACCTCTTACTGAGTGCATGAAGAATGAGGATTTTAAATTGACAATAGCAATAAGGAAATAATTTTCGTATCTGAAAGGGAAGGTAGTATAGAAACCTATTTTAGCACTTCCAAACTTTGATAAAGTATTCCAAGTTGACTGTGATGCAAGTGAGACAACAATTGGAGTAGTTTTAAGTCAAGAGGGTAGACCAATAAAATTCTTCAGCGAGAAGTTCAACTATTCCAATAAGAAGTATTATGTATATGATCAAGGATTTTATTCTATTGTGCAAGCCTTGAAGAAGTGGAGACACTATTTGATTCCCAAGTAATTTGTCTTGTTTAGTAATCATAAGGTAATACAATATATCAATAATAAAGGTAAATTGAATCAAAGACATTCTAAATGGGTTGAATTTTTGCTAACTTACACATTTGTTTTGAAGCATGGGTTTGGAAAGTCAAAAAAGGTTGCATATGCTTTGAGTAGGAGAGTGTCGTTACTCAACACTTTGTCAGTAGAAGTGGTAGGTTTGGAAAACATGAAGGAATTGTATGAAAAAGGTATCGATTTTGGAGAAGATTGGACAACTTGTAAAGCTCCTGTTGGAGTGTGGACAAGACCATGTCCTTGGACTACCATATCCTAGAAATGATTTTATCTAAAAATCAATAATTTTTTATTCCTCGGGGTTCAATGAGTTTGAATATAATCAATGAGTTACATGGTGGAGGCCTAGGTGGAAATTTTGGCATGAATAAGACTACAATGTTGGTAAAGGAGAGGTATTTTTGGCATAGCATCAAAAATGACGTTAGAAAGTTTGTTGAATGTTGTATATTTTTCCAACTAGCCAATGGTGGAAGTCAAAATGCATGGTCGTATACTCCATTACCGGTACCAGAAAGGCTTTGGGAAGATGTGAGTATGGTCTTTGTCTTGGGACTGGCAAGGACATAAGGGAAACATGATTGAATGATGATTGTTGTAAATAGGTTTTTGAAGATGGAACATTTCATAACATGCAAGAGGACAACTCATGCTACTCAAGTGTTTTCTTTACTCTTCAAAGAATTAGTGAGACTTCATGGGTTTCCAAGAACCATTAATTTAGACAGGGATATAATATTTCTAAGTCACTTTTGGAGGACATTGTGAAAGAAGATGGATCTAACTTGTTATATGGTTCGACCTGTCATCTACAGATAGATGGAAAAAATGAAGTAGTGTACATGAGCCTTTGGAATTTACTTAGAATTTTGAGTGGTACAAATCCCAATCAGTGGGATATGGTCTTGGAACAAGAAAAGTTTGCATACAATGATTTGTTGAACATATCCACTGGTAAGGGTCCATTTTAGATTGTTTATGGGTGGTCACCGAAGGGTAATATGGACCTAAGTACATTTACAATATTTGGAGGAAAGGAAGAGTGTTGATGAAAGTAATTTTGTAGAATGTATGCAGTTGATACACAAATAGATGAAGAAAATATTGCAGCAAAGTAACGACGGGTACAAGGAAAAATCGGATTCGAAAAGAAGGGTAAAGGTTTTTTTTATTGAGAAATTGTAATGGCACATCTATGGAAAGATATATTTCTGATGGGTACCTATAGGAAGTTAAAATATAAGAAACTAAGCCCATGTATAATTCGTCAACTTTTTTTAAAAGTCCCAAGAAGTTGGAGCTACCCAGAGACTTGGATATATCTCTAATATTCAATGTAGATGATCTGTATGCATTTTTTGAAGGAGAATGCATTTAAGAGATAGTTATGCACATTGAGTGGAATAAATAAATACCAATCAAACATGTCGAAGAAATGGAATAAATTATGGCCACGAAGGTTGGAAACAAGACTCGTCGCAGGGAGTATCTAGATTATTTGGTGAAATGGAGAAACATGGGATCTGAAGATGCGTCATGGGTGTCCATTAAAGGAGGAGGAAGGTCCAATTTCTAAAGGATAAACCCACATGGATGAGATCAAATCTCTAAAATCAGATAGCTCGACTCTATCGCCATCATTTAACAACCAACTCGCAGCCCTAGAACTTCTAGAGGTTGAAGCTTCTCCTCCATTTGAGGAAACACTGCCAGAAAGGGATTAACGTGGTTTTCCAAGAAATAAGAGCATTGGAAGCACTAAGCCAGAACTGTCAGTTTGACATAAGCACTAACATGAAACTGGAAAACACGTTGGCCCAGAAAACTAGGGTTTTGAACAAGTTCCTTCAGTAATATTCCAAGGAAGTTTTCTTTGAGTCTTCAGGGTATGTCTTTAGATATTTCTTCATGGTGGAAACATTACACACGTTCTATCATGGGGCACTTCAAAATTAGGGATTGGAAGTGAGCATGGTGACAAATTACTGTGTAATATATGCCCCCTAAAGCATGAAGGAAGAACGGGGAGTGATGGATAAAATGCTTTATGAACTAAGGAAAAGAACTCATATCACCACCAGGAAACCTACCAAACCAAAAAAATTACAACATATGACATCTCTAGTATGAATATTCCTAACCACATAGCTCTGCACTAGGAACCAAATAATACATGAACCCATGGCATGGTCGTAGCCATCTGTGTAAAGAGATCATAGAAATGGATCCGCAGTATGGACACAACCATTCGTATGGATATGATCATGTATACAATCATGAATACTCAATAACTCCTCACAGCTCGAATCAGAATCAGATGTGATCTAGGGTCTTAATCGTGATCTCAATTAACCCAATGTATGAATCTAGCCATTCAAATAGATGTGTTGGTGTCAGACACGATAGAAATCACTTGATTACCGGTCAATGATGAAAAACTAATAGGCAAGAGAGAAACCGCCAATAATGACAATGACCCTCAAGGTACAACAACACAATCTACAAGTGTGAATAAATGTGTTAAAGTCGAACACTTGTAGAATAATTTGATCAAAGGCCAATGATGTGAACCTGTCGTTGAACATGCAGATCTTTCCATTTAGGCATGCAAGCTCCAAGGTACTGAAAATAAGTTTCTAAACGAACTTCCCGGATAATGAGCTAAAGTGGATAGGAACTGATTCGTCGAAGGAGGGCCATAATTATTCCCATATCATTGACACGAAACAAAAAATATCTCAAGATGATAGCAGTGCTTTAGTATTGTAACAGAGGAGGTCAGATTAGAAAAGTATGTTTGACAAGAAGGAATTATCTTGAACATATTGGCGACACGACTCCAAAGTGTGGAAACATTTGACTCAAATGGGATCATAGGTCATGATGAAAAAAATGGTGATCGAATAGGAGGAAAATTTATTTCCCAAACCCGTGGAGGAAAAATGACGAATGAAGAATATCCACAACCTAACATGAATTGCAGATGAGTGTCATGTTCAAGAGAAAAAAGTTGCCCAAAATACACATAGGATGTTCAATTTCAATTTTCCCCCGTTATTTCTAACGTGTACGTCTTTATTTTTTATAGCGAGCATAAAGAGGATAACATATGTTGAGCATGTAAGTTTATTCTTAGAATGAATCCATCCTAGTAATCTTGATGAGCCCTAGGAAGGAGGAACTCGACCTCGTCATAGTGACAAGTATTTCACCATTTAATCTTTAACGAGTCCAACAAAATGATAACTTGGTAAATTTTCATTGTTAAGGAGTTTGAAAAAAAATGAAACTAAAACTCCATCATGTCCCTTTTTTTAAATCATCTCTCGAATCTGAAAAGGCAGAAAACTATACCCGAGAGAACCTCTTGACCATGTTCGATCAAGGTATTCATTTTTCGTAAATAGTGACTCTAAGCCCGAAAAAGGGGTAAACATATACGGATACAACATCAATTCATTTAATTTAATGTGTTTTAAATGACAAGTACTTGACAATATTTTCATTTTTCAAGATTCAGAAAAGAGCTGAAAGATGAATCCTCCTGGAGGAATGAGTGGTATAAAGGGTAGCAATTGGTTCCGGTGATGATGGAACTGCTCAAAACATGTAAAGGTCAAGAGGCTACCTAACAAGACCACTCATCGCAGCGGTTCCCTAGGCAAGGGTAAAACAACCAAGTGAGACGGTGTGATCACCAAAGCAGATGGTGACGGTGAAATGAGAAAATCGAGGCTCATCTGGAAAAAGAGGCAGATAAAGGGAAATCATGAGAGATGTAATGTGGATGGTTTCATTTGTACACAAGATTGAAACAGAGACAAACTATGCTTGGATTGGTTTCATTTTTATGCAAGCTTGAAACAGAGACAAACTATGCTTGAAATAAGTTGGCATGCCCCCAAAATGGTGACTCAATTCGAGGTACATTCTCCCCAAGCTTCAGGTCATTAACCTAAGTAGACTACTGGTTGCTAATAGGTGGATGGAATGAAGGTTCAATTACAAGATCAAGTGAAAGACTCAACTAGGAATTTAAAAGATCTAATCAAAGATTCGAATTGAAAGGGGATTTTTTTCATTTTTAATGATTTTGACACATTAAAATAATTATGCTCGTGACATCTTGTTTCATTTTTTAACGAGCTTGACACAAGAAAAGGAACCATGCTCCATCACCTTGTTTCATTTGTTAATGATATTGACACAAGAAAAATAACTTTGCTCCGAAGAGCTGGTTTCATTTTTTAAGGAGCTTGACATAAGAAAAGGAAATTTTCTCTAAAATACATGATCATGACCCACAGGAGGTCATGGCTTTCAAAATTTTCTCATCAGATGGGAGAAAGACACTCTGGAAATCAAGGTCCAATGCCCCCAATACATGATGCAATGTATCATTGGCTAGATCATCAGTAGATGCAGAGATGGACTAGGTGGCCACATAATGAACCTGTGGCGAGGAAGATACCAATGGTATGTAAGTACCATTAAGGGATGATGGTTGAATAGGAGTCAATTTAGGACCAATGAATGATATATTATCAATGGTCACAATTATTCCTTCATGTGGGAAACAGATCGCAAGAAAGAGAGAAGAGACAAAAGCTCCCATGAAATAAGTATAGTCCCACCCAAGGAGTAAGTTAAAGTCCAAAGGGCCTTGGACAACCATAACATCTATATAGACAATATTTCCTCCCAAAGTAATAGGAAACTTACGAAGGACCCCTAACAGTTGATCAGTTCCTTTGTTAAACGCTAACAGATTCTCGTTAACATGCACAAGCTATGGAGAACCGAAAGCTTTCCAAGTATTTGAGGACATAATACTAACATATGTACCTTAATCTATTATGGTTCTAGGTATGGCCACATTATAGGCATGTACTATGATCTAGAAGGGCACATAAGATGGAAGACGATATCCTACCAGTCGAATCCAATCAAAGGAAGCAACCAGACTACTTGGAGGGGGAGTTGTGGGAATGGGTGAACTGCCCCCTTGTGCTACGGGAATAGGAGGATCACCCTCCTGTACTAGGGGAACGAGAATATTACCATCCAATTCATGGGAATCTGAAGAAACAAAAAGAACCTAAGTGGTATGAGGTTCACTCTCTATAAGAAAAGCACGATCCACTGAGGGTGGAATCAGGTCAACCATTTTCTCAACCAATGGTTGGTCGGGAACAAACTCATTTGATTCACGTTTGGAGAGAGTGGTATTTACAATAGATAAATTCTGAGCAATCACTTGATCAACTAGTGGAGGGTCGTAGGAAAGATTTTGGTAGCCAACATGAAGACGGGGATGAGAAGAAGTAAGGTTTTTGAACACTTTTGTGGCTTCATCCATAAAAGGAAAAAGGTGAATGGGATGTTTCCCTTCACATAACCTAGAGGTAAGTTTGACTTTCCTTTTTTTCCCATGGAACTTATTACTACTAGTTCAAGTTTTATCACTAGCATGATCTCTATAGGTCGATGAAAAAGGTCGATTTGAGTCTATGTACCACACTTCCAACACCTTGGGAATACCAGGACAATCTATAAGAAGGTGGTCAGCCTTACATAGCTTGCAAGGGAATTTGAATTTGCAAGACTGAATAGAATGTTTTTCAACATCAGTTTCATTGGAAGAAATGGTTGTTTGGTTTCCCCCTTGATTATTTTTATTATTATTCTTCATCCTCTTCTTCTTCTTCTTAGCTTCTCGGTTACTAGAATCCATACTTTCACCAGGAAAAGAGGAAGAATTGGGTGAAGAAATAGGTCAAGAAGGCGAGGGTTCAATTTCAGGATCAACAAGAGATTGACACTCTTCAGGTGAAGCCGAACTTGGTTGAGAAGCATCTTGGACATTTGGAACCATGGTGGTTTAAAATAACCAAACTCGAAAACCAATGGTTAATCCTGGGAGGGACAACATTACCATATAGGGAGTACCAAGATTTCCAAAAGAAGGAAAAGGACCAAAATTCCCATCTAAGGGAATTCCTTGATTGGTAAACTCAAAAAATGTTTCCGTTAGTCTAAACCTAAGATCTACTAAGGATTTGTGCATGAGTAAGATGTTATTTGCGGGTAGTAAATTTTAGAAATTAAACACAAAATAAAACCAAAATGGGTAAGCTAGGAAAAAATGTTTACCAAGTATTCGTGAACTGCAGAATACCTTATAGCGAGCCAAGAATTATGGGCAAGAAATCTCCCCGAATTGTGTGTTCGGTGTATCACATTTACAAGGTGGCCATCTCGGTTACCTACGATAGGCTTGCAACCTGATGGTATTTCCCAAAATATACACGATGGTACATGGGAGTCCAGTCCGTTGTAGTTTTGTATAATGAATAATCGTTCGATGAGAGAACCCCAAATATACTTATCATACATCAATATACTTCCATATGTGGGATGGGATATCACCCTCGGATTGTAACAAAGACCATTAGCGACAACTCCTACGTTTAACGACACCAGAACACGTCTCTAACCTAGACCTATAAATTTTTGTGTTAATTTAAAATGATCCTTAGGTTAATTGGAGTTCATTTTAAGTTGATATTGATTAAAGTTTTAATTTCAAGGCTAAAAATGATGTCACCTGAATACCTATAATGCAACTAGCATGAGAAAATGACTCATTCAATTCAATGAATGCTATCTAGTTTAGGGAAGAGTTTCAAACAATGATGCAACAAAAAAAAATGCAGCAAACAAATCTCTTCCTAACCAAATCACTTTCACTATCCCAATTCAAGTCAAAACATTCAAAGATTAAAATTATGCAATGTAATCTATGCAAAATTTATTTTTTGAAAACTATGCAACTGTAATCTATGCACAATTTCCTTTTCTATTTTTTAATGAATGAGAATGCACTCAATGCACTTTTCGATGAAATGACAATCTACTTAATGCACTTTTTTAATAAAATGAATGCATTCAATGCACCTTTTATTTTTAAACCACCAAACAATGCAATCAATATCTAATGATAATCTCAAAAATGAATTTTCAAATGCAATTTAATCTAATGCACTTTTTACGAAAAGTAAATTTTTTGATATGAAAAACTAAATGAATGAAAAAGCTCAATTTATTTCATGGAATACAAATGATGCTAAATGATCAGCAAAAAAAATATTTTTTTAGACATACAAGCAACAAATAGTGATTTAGTGGATTCAAAGAATGAAAAATTCAACCAAATTTTCACTTTTACTACTTCTAGTATGGGATGGACTTTTGCATACCACAAAGAAAGTAACAGCAAACAAAAAAAATTTGATACACATAGAGCAAGAGGATGAACTTAGAGATCAAGGCACACTAGTATTTTTAGCAAAACCCCCAAAAATTCTCAAATTTAATGACCATCACTACTTTACATAGAAAAAACCGTGCTAACAGGGTCTTCAACGCTACTTTAGATCCCCAAACCCGTGCTGGCAATGCTAATTTTGATAGAAAAAACAGTGTTGCTTTATGAAACTGTACCAGCGTGAGGAGACCATGGAAAACATGGTTTTCAGCATGAATATACTATAAATATCTGTGCTAGCAGTGTGACTGTGTCTGAAAAAAGATGCGCTGGTTGAGGAATGCTTAGGAAAATAAATCTAAACCGAAGCAAGAACCTAGACCTAATACTTTAAAGAAAAAACCAAGTACTATGCATACTTATAGAGACCTAAAAAGACTCATATCTCAATGATCAATCAAACTGATAAAAAAATAAACTGGAAAAGGAAGGAAAAGGGGCTAAATCTCCCCAACGGAGTCGTGAATTCTATTGTTAAGATAAATCCCCTATGCAGACAGAGGCGATCTCTCGATCCCTAGAGTGGGTCTAGCAACTTGAGATACTTTTTAATGCTAAGATTTCTTAGCTAATATTCAAAATGAGACAAGAAACTTAGATAGAGGTACCTTTTCTTGATGTTATGTTCAAACCCATTGATTGTGACCTTGATCCATGATCCTTTTAGGCTCGCTCCTTGCTACTGGTGGCACACGAATACTTGCAGATGATCAAGAGGCAAAAAAAAACGTAATCCAATACATAATAGTCATTAAACATTAGTTATCTAGTAGATCAAGTAGTACCACAATATTTGCATAAAATATTAGAAAAATATAGAAAGAAAACATCAGATGTTTCCTTGATAAATATGAAAGGAAGAGCTTGCAACCCAGGCCTTGATGTTGGAGGCTTCCCTTTGATGAAAATATGAGTCCTTCACTGAAGATCTAAATCATTCCTTCTCCTAAACAAATTAGGTGTTATCATAGTGCAATAATGTAAAGGGAACGAGAGTTCAGACCAGCCCAACAATGACCAACCAGTAGTGGAAAGATGGGGACCAATTTATAGGAAGGGACAAGAGGTTGGGAGCCCATGAAAGGAGGAGGAAGGTCCACTTTCTAAGGGATAAACCCCCATGGATGAGATCAAATATTTAAAATCAGAGAGCTCAACTCTATCACCACCATTTAACAACCAACTCGTCATCCTGGAACTTCTGGAGGTCGAAGGTTCTCCTCCATTTGAGGAAACACTGCCAGAAAGGGATCAATGCGGTTTTCCAAGAAATAAGAGCGCTGACAGCGCTAAGCCAGAACTTCCAATCTGACATCAACGTGAGCATGAAACTGGAAAAAGTGTTGGCCCAGAAAACTAAGGTTTTGACCAAGTTCCTTTGGTAATCTTCCAAGGCAGTTTTCTTTGAGTCTTCAAGGGATGTCTTTACATATTTCTTCATGGTGGAAACATTGCATAGGGTTTGTCACAGAGCACTTCAGGATTAGGGATGGGAAGTGAGCATGGTGAAAAATTACTGTGAAACACCCCTATGGTTAGATTTTTTATTTAGACCTATAGATTACATATTTATGACATGTTTGACGAAATGTATGTCATGGCTAGTAGGGATCCATTCATGTCCTTGTTCAAGTGTTTTCACTTACATCATTATTTCGTTGTTATATTTCAGTTATAAAAGTATCATGGAATTATGGGAAGTGACCTGGGCTCTAGAGCTAAAAATGTGGCACAAAAATTAGGTTTGCATGCTCAGAAATATTGGGAAAAGTCCATGGTCACATGCATTCCCATGTTATGCATACGATTTGAGGTTTCCATTCACTCTCTTTCCCCTGTCAAGCATGCGACTGGGGGATTGATGCTTGAAAAGGACATTTTGATTCAGGGGCTAGCCTTCTAGAAGGTTTTGATTTCTCTTGGGTATCTTGTAGTAGGTGTAGAAGGTCTATGTAGTTGTGTGGTGTCAGTTCCACTTCCTTAAGGTGACCTGGGAGGTTGAATTAGATCATAGTAGCCTCTCGTCATATGTTTACCGTGGTTTTCCAGATACTTGGGTAGATACGGGAGGATGGTGTTACACAGTGGTATCAAAGCATGGTTCACCCCTTGGAATGGATGGGCGATGTGTGTTGGTTATGCATTCATGTCGGTTGCACATGTGTTTCTCATTTTGGTGGTCTATATGCGTGTTGCATAAGTATGGTGTTAGTCATGGTTGTAGTGATTTTTCCATGTGAAAGCGAGGGTGTCGTCATGAGTGTATGATTGGTTACATGTTTTTTATGCTTGCATTGTTGTTATTATACGTTGATATGGTTGTTGTTCTCATGCATGAGGTCATGGTATGTGTAGTTGATATGGTCATTTATTGATGAATGGACTCTAGTTGGAATGATGTTTACGTGTTGATACACCTATTTGTGATATGTCTATATGTTGTTATGATTATGTCTATACATATATTACGATAATTTGGTTTATCTTGAAGATGATATATCCCCCCTGAATTATGCTAAGGTACATTGGTTTATTGTGATTTGGCTTAGCTTACATAGTATGCCTTGCAGGAAAAAATCAAAGATGACTAGCGAGATGGTAGACTACAAAGATTCTCCTTATGAATTAGATGAGAAACATGGTGTTGGGTGCTCTTCTAACTTAGCAGACACACTAAGAAGTTTGAAGGAAGAAATAAGGAGTTGTAAATCATATAATGCTAGAAACATACATGCATATAATACTCCTTTAGAACTTTTCAGAATTGCAATGATAGGGGCCACTTCGGATCATCCATGGGAAGGAGTACATAACTAATGGGGCATATGGAAGTAGGTTTCATGGTGGGCACAGGTCGGATAGAGATGACACAATGAGATATGGTAGGTTGTTGGATACTCTGGATAGGAGAGGTGATGGCCATGTATTATTCTAGTTTTGGTTCTGATAGGCACCATGATCATCATCGTTATCATCCTTATAGGAGTGATAGGGGATAATTCCACATGAATTCGAAAAAGTGAAGCCACCTAATTTTGATGGATATTTGAAGAAGCCGGAAGATGCAGAGGCTTGGATACTTGGGATGAACAAGTTCTTTTAGTTGCATAATTACACAGATAATATGAAGGCCATAGTAGCTATCTTTTGCTTGGAAGGTAAGGCAGATATCTAGTGGGGAGATGTGAAGCAGGTCAAAGACATTAAGACAGAGGACTTGAGTTGGAATGAGTTTAAGAGTATTTTCGGAAATAATTACTTGTCATAAAGGTACTACGATGGCAAGGCCAAATAATTCTATGATTTAAAGATGGGATCGATGATAGATGAGGAGTATACGACTAAGTTCTTGGAGTTATTGAGGTATTTATTATATCTTAAGGATGATAAGGCTAAATTTTAGAGATTTTTCAGTGGATTTACATTAACATTTAGAGATCAGATTGAGTATGATGAACCTCAGTCACTTGAGGAAGTTATTGGGAAATTGAAGCATTGATATGAGAAGTCGAAGCGTAAGAAAGAATCTCAGCAAGGATGGAAAGGGAAAGATATAGGTAAAGGTAAATGGTAGTTGAAAAGAACAAGGCCTTAGAATGCAGAAGACAAAGAAAATGTCTCACCACAAAAGAAGTTCAATGCATCTAGACAGGGACATGGGTGACAATAGAAACATAGAGGTGATGGTACTGGGCAGTTGGAGTATTGGAAATGTGGTAAGGAGCATCTCAAGAGATATTTTCTGCGGATTCAGGGTGGTAGGCCTCATATATATAGTGAAAAAAAGGCACAGACTCTTGGGGATATAGGTCAGGGTGTTCCTCGTATCTATGCAACACTGGATAATAGGCAAGCAGAACATCATGATTCTATCATTGAAACGGACGGTAAGATTTGTGATCAAGTTGTTTCTATTTTGATTGACCCTAGATATAATTATAGTTGTGTTAGTCCTGACTTGGTGGATAATTGTGGTTTGAATAAATAATTGCATCAAGAGTATTGATTAGTGCATTTGGCTATAGGTACAAAGAAGCGAGTTCATCATTGGGTGATATCTTGTGCATTTAAACTAAATGGTATGCCTACATCAACACATTTGAATGTATTTTTTTTGTATCGTACAATATTCTCTTGGGTATGGATTGGTTATATCTATGCATGAATAAAGTGGACTGTTATGGAAAATATATTGGGTGCTTGGATGACAATGGGGAGCGGAGAATCTTACAAGGTAAGAAGAAAACAACATCGATGAAAATGGTTACAAATATGGAGGACAAGCGTAGTCGCAGGAAAGGGTGTGTGTTATTTTTAGTGCATATTTAGAGAGACAAAGGAAAGGAAGTTGAGGATGCAGATGTTTTCATAGTAGGTACTGAGTTCTACATCAATTTCAGGATGTGTTTCCCACAAATATTTAAGAGTTTCCACCTCATAGGAAGTAGAATTTTCTTTTGAGTTGGTACCAGGGAAAGCACCTGTTATCTCCCTATAATTTTAGCAGATTGGCGAAACTAAAACTGTAGGGGTAACATGTGAACCACTTTGGGATTCTAGGATCTAGCCCTCCTGAATCTAGAGAGGGATCTCTCTATAAAGTGAAAATATTGATATATCTTTAAGGCTTGGAATGTGATATTAAGCTAGTTATGAGGAACAAGGTTTTGTTTGTTTTGGTTGGGCTAAGATAAATGAAGGTGAAGGAAGTCTAAATGAAGGGTGAAGGTGTATGAAAGTGAAATATTGATTTAGCTAAAAAGATAGGCAAGAAAAAGCTTCAATCCATTGGGCTATGGAGTCATAGTAGGATTTAATTGAAACAACAAGGTTCAAGAGTGGTCCATGGGGCAAGTCATCTATGTCTAAGGATCTCTTTAAAGTTGATTTTATGGAATGGAATGAAACAATAAGAAGGGGAAACAAACAAATGAAGAACAAAGAGTAGCCTAAGATCAAGTAAGTACTTTGAAACTATCTTGCTTTTGGCATACACTTAAGAAAGACATAAAAGTTATCTAATATCAGGTAAGTACTTTGAAACTAGCCTGCTTTCGATGCACTTTCAATAGAAAACACTTAAAACACAAAGGGAAAATTTTCAAGGCAACTGTTGCAGAAGAAAAATAGAGGACAGGGCTAACCATAGACTTCCCTAGTTCATTCTTTAATGAGTAAACTTATCAAGACAAACACCCAAGATAAACAAAGAATAGTCTAAGATTAGGTAAGGACTCTGAACCTAGCCTACATTCAACATACTCTTAGGGAAACTTTCAAAAAAAATTTGGAGATAAAACTAGAGGACAGGGCTAACCATAGACTTCCCTAGTTCAAATTTACTTAGCAGACATTGAAAATAACATTCAAGAATAATGCTTAAAATCTAGACAGTAAGAGAAGGGAACGCCAACATCTTGACTGCTTGGACAGTATTGAATCATTCTTAAATAACACAATTAGAAGAAAACATTCAGATAAAGCTTATTAGTAAGAGAAGGGAACTTTTGACAGTAAATCCTAACTCTGTAATTGTTGTTCTTTATAAGAGAAGATGGACAGAATGGAAACTGAAATACAATGACAAGTTACAATAAGAAAAACATCACCGTTGACATAGAACAGGATCCCATAAATCAGCTTGTATTTTATGCTTCAAACCAGTTACAATCTTCAAGTCCAATGGGTCTCTACAGCTTCAAACTTCTCATCTTAACTTAGGTATATTCAATTACAAAACAGAGCTTACAACAGCTTTAGAAAACTATTTACATGCAATAGATATTCACAGACCAACCTTTGCCTCATCTTCAATAGAGGTACTAATAGAAGAAATGAGGAGGTGGCATTTAAAATAAGATCTTTCGGTTCAATTAATACAATTAATGCTTCTCGGACTTTGAGTGGCTCCAATGGAGAAGATTTCTGATATTTCCTGTGTATTGATTGATTTTAATTAATTTATTGAGCTACTTGGGAGGATTTGTTGACTTTAAGGCTTTCCATTATCTTTGTAATAACTTTCACTGACAATGGTAATAAGTTCCTTTGGCTTGAAATAACTGTTCAGCTGCATTGAGGCAAATATCTTCTATTCTGGAAATAACTATGGCCTCTTTTGAATGCTTTGATGCTGTAGGTGGCTTTTGGTAGATGAAAGGATTCAATTATCCTCTGATATGGCAGTGGAGACTTCTCGGATTGATGAATTGCTTTTTTTTTCTCTAAAACGCCTTTAATTTACTTGAGATCTATGTTTTAGGTCTGATTAGGCTTAATCTGTGTCTTTCGGTCTTCATGATGTCCTTAACTGTAGATTAGGTTTTTGATTTGCTGAAAGTGTTCCTTAATCCTTCAAAATTGTTCTAATACCTTCAAACATGGATTTCCACTTTGATTTCATGTTGTCAGACTGATACTCTTTGTCTGTGGATTTTATTGTGTTTTCGTTTCTTTTGCGGGCGTGTAGAGGGTTTTAAAATGGCATCAACGCTCATGAGGCACAGAGGAAACATGGTGTTAAACCCTATAGAATGATATTCTTGATGAATAAAGGCCTGGAGGATCATCATCTCGGCCTTTGATTTTCTTCTAAAACAGTTGAGAAACCTTGAAAACCTACAAAAAAAACAAGAAAAGTTAAGAAAATCCAGCGTAGTTGGGTTTAGACTGCTTCAGAGGTTGAGGTTGGATCACAGCCATTGGATGAAATTATCCAACAGTGAGGATTCAATGCTGAGGATAATGGAGAGGTGGTCGGGGGAGTCAATGAAAGATTAAGTCCGAGTCGTCGATGTATGTGGATCAACAGTCGAGATTAACCCAAGATCTTATCAGGAGGAGGGGAAAAGATATAATAAAAATGGAGGAAAATGTAGTGAAAAAAATCCTGTGGCGGAGGTGTAGTGGGGTTAAATAAAAATTGGGGTTCGAGAAGATTCCGGACCGTTAGATTATAGCTGCCAACAGAGATCAATGGTAGAGTTTAATCGATGAAGAAAATGTAATGTGAATGGAAATGGTGGTTTCGACTGTAAAAACCATTGGTGTCGCGTTGCTTTTAAGTGGTTTCCAAAATATTCATAAAAAATGCAATATGCCTCGCCACCCTCCATATGTCCTCAGGAAAAACCACTTTTTTCACGTTATTTTTAAGTGTTAAACCTCTGGTGCAGAAAAAATGCCAAACAGAATGCCAACCGTTGGATGGAGGGGCGCAGATCTGATGGTACGGATCGCACGCGACAGAGGGTAAGATGCACAGACGGAAAGGTATGGAAGGGTCAAATGCGGATTAGATCGGGATCGTTGGATCATAGGAACAAACGGTCAGGATTTTCTGATGGAGAGATAGGTCCCAAAGGAGTTGGGCCTATCAGGTTTATTCTAGACTATTGGATGAAAGGAATGAATGGTCCAGATTAAATCTCGGGGTAAATGGAAGGAATATGAAATGGGGGTGGGTGGAGATCGAGAACAACATGGACCATTGATCTGCAGAGATCAACGGTGGATCTTCACCGAAATATTTTACACAGCAGGGCTTATGAAAATAACAAAGAGAAGTGGGGTTAGATCTGGACTGTTGGATCTATGAAATGGACGGTCCAGATGAGATCGCAGGGTCGCAAATTGGAGGAGAAAAGGGGAGACAACAACAAAAAGCACCGATGCGATCTAGTGCAAGTCGTTGGATCTTGGAGAGATCAACAGTGGAGATTAAATCGGTGGGTGCAAAGGTAAGGGTTCATGGCAGAGGGCGATTAAATCTGGGCCGTCGGTTCTTGTGGATTCGACAGTCCAGATTGAATCGCAAAATTTCAATTGGCGAAGTGAAAAAGGAAATACCACAGAAGATTTGCGATGCGATGAAATATTAGCTGTTAGATCTAGGAATAGATCGACGGTCAGGAGTTAATCGGAGGGTGAGATATGGAGAATGATGAGCGGAGCTGCGACGAAATCTTAGTCATCGGTTCTTTTGGATTCAACGGCTAAGATTTAATCAAGGAATTGGCATCAGAACAACAAAAGGGACTTGCGATTTTGCGCCACAGAGAACTTGTGATTGTGATTAGCCGATGGAATAAGAACCGCCGATCTAAAAAGTAGATAGACAGTGGAGAGTTAACTAAGAAGGCAAAAGGAAAAACGGTGGCTTTGAAACGAGAAACAATATGAACCGTTGGATCTGGGGCGGTAGAGCAGATCAACGGTTGACGTTCATTAAAACAACGAACCATTGGACTTAATGAAAAGTCGGGTTTTATTGAAATATGAAGGAAAAAAAAAGGTTTTGAAGGGTTTGGAGAAGAGTTTAAAACCTTTTAAGTGCCCGGTTGTGGGGCTCGGGGTTATATGAAAAGGAAAAAGGATTGGGAGTTATAAAAAAGGGGCCAATCGCATCAGAAACTTTTTGTAAGTAAAAGAAAATAAGAAACATAGAGAAACCGATTGCGATTGCGCGATTAAACCTTAGCGCCTAGTCTTGGTGCTGGTCTTATGTGGAAGAAAGGGGCTGGGGCTAAGGCCAAAGGGGCTTAAGGCCTTAGTTTAAAAAGAATGTTTTTTATGATTTTTGAAGGATTTTTCACGGGTTTTGAGAGTCCCAATAAGGCTAAAAAGGAGTTTTAAACCTTACCAAAGGGAGTTTTTTAAGGGAAAAAGGAAAATGTAGGAAATGGAGGAATTTTCATGAGGAAAAAGGGGATGAAAATGGGAATTAATTATGAGTGAAAGGAGAGGTAAAATGAAGCAAAAAAGATGTTTTTTGAGTATTCTTTCTCCTTACAAACATCAGACTTTTCTTAGGGTAAATGAGGGAAACACAGTGAAGGTTTTCTGAAGAGAACAAAGACATCATCAAGGCTTCAAGAACTCACAATTGGGAAAGAAAATTGTTTCTTGAAGGCTATAAAGATCTAGCCACAATTTGATATAACAATTTTTTATAGGTGGCTAACAGTGGCTCCACATGGGGATGGTGCCTTCTTGAAGGTATCAAGAACTTGAGACTTGTCTTCTCTGGAAGCTGATCAATGCCTCATCCATTGGGCTACACTTTCTTTCTTTGTTGATCTTCTTTTGCTCTGAATAATGTTAGCAACCATTTAAACCAATGGAATTCAATCAAAACAAGCTTTCTACCTACCCAATCCTAATGATCTAACATTTTTTGTTCTTTTCAGAGTGCATTTGGATTGGCAAACTCTTTTTACAAACATTTTATTCTTCTGGGAAAAGCATAAAACTATTCTATTTCTACCCTTATTTCTCCATGAACTCAGATTAAGCTATTGAACTCATAAACTTCTCTACCTAACTACTATCTGTTAGGATTAGACTGTCTAACAGATCTTTATTCACTAAATTATAAAATAGGAAAATTAAAATCAAACAAGCCAGGATTGAACAGTCTAACTTGTTGTTGATCTATGGCATAAAGACAAGTTTCACATAGACAAAAATTTGCAGAAAAATAAATCAAAATGGTGAAGGCTTAAGATATGAAAACTAAATAACATCCTTCACTTCTCTTCCAGCTCTGTTCTTAGGCTTCTTTGAGCTGTTTTTCTCTTTGTTCACTGGTTCAAGTTTTGGGCATATTAGAACCAACTCTTGTATCTTTGGCTCAAGTTTTCAAACAAATTAGAGCCATGCATCTTTTTGAAACTCATAGGTTTAGATTTTGAGCTAGTTTGAACCATTTTTCTACTTATCCTAATCTTCCTAACTGATAAGCCAAGATTAAGTTGTTTGGAAGATCTATTTCACTAACATATCAGCAGTAAATTGAAAACTAATTAGTCATGATTAGGTTGTATGACTAACTAGGAGTGTGTTTCTTAGGAGTAGCATTTGAGCTTGCACACTTTCAGACTTTGTTTCTCTTTTTTGGTATGGGGTTGTACCTTTCTTGTTTTTTACAATCTGCCCTCTTTTTCCTATTCTATTGTTTTTGTATTTTTTATTTTTCTAACTTTGAATGCAATGATGGATGTAATATTCACAATGAGAAAAAATAAAAAGGCTTCCAAACTGATATGGTCAAGAAAAATAATGTTTGAACATCCTGCCATTGACAGGACCTCTAAACAGTTTAGCTCCACTTAATTCTTGTAAAAAGTAGGCATTGTTACCAGCAGTAGAATGAATAAGATAAGGGCCAAGCCATAAGTTATCAAATTTACCATGCTTACCCTTATATTCTCTCCTTGAATCCCACTTTAACACTTTGTCCCCAATGTTGAAATTGCTGGCCTTTGTCCTTCTATCAAAAAGCCTCTTGATGTTTTCTTGCTTTTGTAATGCTATGTTGTAGACCTCCTCTCTGGTTTGCTAAATATGTATGGTCTGATTTATTCTTTTGATCATGTCATTGTCTTCAGACTGCACTTCTTGAATCAGCTTCATGACTGGTACACCAAGGCTGGTTGGAAAAATTGCCTCCACTCCATATACAAGCTGGTAGGGTGACATCCTAATTGATTTTTTAAGTGTCAATCTGTCAACCCAAAGTGCATGTACCAGCTTTGTGTGCCATGACTTCTTATTATCCTCCAACAACTTCTTGATTATGTTCACCAAGATTTTGTTTGAGTATTCTTCCAGCCCATTACCTTGTGGGTAATAAGCAGTGGAATGCCCCAATGTAATTTGATACTTGTGATAGAACTCTACCATATTCTTGGATCCAAATGCAGCAGCATTATCAGTAATAATCTTCCTTCGGCAGCCAAATCTAGATAGGATATGATTTTCAAGAAACTTTATAATAACAGAGTCATTGGCTTGCCTAGAAGGGATGGCTTCTACCCATTTGGTGAGTAGTTTGTTGCAGTGAGAATCCATTTGTGTTGGGCAGATGATGGTGGATGGATTTCTCCTATGAATTCGTGTCCCCACTGTTGAAAAGGAGCTTCAACAGTGATTGGATGCAAAGGTAAGGGTAGAAATTTTCTTTTGCCTTCAAAAAGTTGGCATCTATGACAGACAATGATCATCTTATGGACATCCTGAAAGAGGGAGGGCCAATAGTAACCAGCACTAAGGATTTTGTTGGCATTTTCCTTGCAATAGAGGTGGCCTCCGCATTCTCCTTCATGGAACTCATGCTTAACCTTATCTGCATCATGCTCAGGCAAACATTTAAGCAATAAACCACTAACATTTTTCCAGTAAATACATTTATCTAAAATGCAGTAGTTCACAGCTTTTAACTTTAAGAACCTTGCCTTTGTTTTTGTCAAACCAGGAGGTGTATTCAGATTGAGCAACACATATACAATATCAGCATACCAAGATGAATTCAAGAAATGATTTTCAATAATAGGAGTTGAAAAATCCTCTTGTTCATCTAAGGCATTTATCATATTTATATCAAGAGCTTCAAAATTTGATTCAACCATTAATATAGCTAATCCTTGGCCTTTAATGAGTTTAATGGGCTTGATCTCTAAATCATATTCAAGTATCACCGCAATCCACTTACCTCTCTTGCCATCTGGGTCCTGTGTTAGAATGTCTTTCACCACTGAATTGGGCACAAATGCTATGATGTGGGAATGAGGAATGTAAACTCTAAATTCTTTTAGAGCTTTGACCAAAGAAAAAATTGATTTTCCATAATGTTTTACTTCAGAGGAGCATCTCTTAGTGCCTTGCTAAAGAATGCAATAGGCTGCTCTTGTCCCTTTGAATTTTTCTACAATAGGACAACAACCACTGTATGTTCCGATGTAAAGGAAAAAATGAAAAAATCCTTAGAAAAGTCAGGACTTATTAGAACTGGTGCTTTGGTTAATGCTTGCTTCACCAACTCAAAATATTTCTTTGCTTCCAAGGTCCATTTGACTCCTTGCTCTTTCTTCAACATGTTTGTTATATTTCTAAGGAGTTCAGCCAAGTTGGGAATGAACCTTCTCAAGAAATTAATCTTTCCAGTGAAATATTGGAGTTCCTTGATATTTCTTGGATGATTGATTTGAAAAATACCATCAATCCTTGCTGGGTCTATATTTATTCCCTCTTCTGATATGATGTGCCCAAGAAGCTTGCCTTGGAGCCCAAACATTTTTTTCTTAGGATTTAAAGACAAACCAAATTTTTTGCATTTCTCAAATACTATTTTCAAGTGTTCTAGGTGTTCTTCATCTATTTTTGAAAAAACAGTGATATCATCAAGATAAATAATGATGAAGAAGCCTAATTCTTCCGATAATGCAAGGTCCATGTCTCTCTAAAACGTAGCACCAGTGTTCATTAAACCAAAAGGCATTTTCACGTACATGAAAGTACCCTAAAGTGTAGTAAAAGTTGTCTTTAATTGATCATCAGGATGTATTAAAATCTGATTGTATCCTGAGAAGCCATCTAGCAAAGAAATTCTTTTAGAACCAACTACCCTTTGTAAAATATGATCCATATTGGGTAAAGGGTAGTTGTCCTTTAATGAAGATTTGTTTAAATCTCTAAAGTAAATATAAATCCTAATCTCTCATGTTTTCTTCCTCACTGACACTAGGTTAGACACCCACTCTAAATATCTAATAGGAAAAATAATTCCAGCTTCATACATTTTCTTGATTTCCTTTTCAACCAAAGGTAATTGAACAAGGTTTATTCTGCACAGTTTTTGTTTAAAAGGTTTTTGGTTTTCTTTCAAGGGTATCTTGTGCTCGATTATTTCTGTGTCATAGGATTTGAGGTCTTCATAACTCCAAGCAAAAACATAAAATTCTTTAAACAACTCTATGTATTTCAGTTTGATGTGAGCTAGTAAAATCTTAGACAGTTTGATAATTTTCGGGTTTAGCTCACTACCTATATTGCACTCTTCTACTTCAGATTCCATGGGCTCCAGTTTTGGCTTCTTTGCTACATCATTGAAATCAAATAACTCTTCCAAAGGGACTAGTCCTTTTGGAAAATCATGTGTGTTAGATTGCAAGGTCTCTAAATATTATTTCTTTGAATCTACGCTAATCTCTGTGGTATGTTTAAGTTTATTAGTCAACATATTTATCTCAGCAATATTAGGAGAGGTTTCTTCTTCATCAAGTGGATTTTCTTCGTTAGAGCAGTCTGTTTCATAATCTGAATCTGAACTTGTTAGTTCAAATTCATTTCTGGACTGTAAGAAGTCTTCTATTTGCTTATCTCCATCAAACACTTGCCAATATTTCTTATTTTCAGGAACAGCAGGTCAAAATTTGATTTAGGTAGTGCAAATTTTGGTTTCATAAGGTGTCAGGCATGTTCTAGCAGCAAATTCCAAGCCATTAGCATAAATATTCTGATTTCTTGGGACAAAAAGAAGTTGAAACTCATCAAATGTTTTCAATAGATCAAGGGTATCATTCCTATAGGCTCTAAGTCTGGGATGTTTGGCGCAATATTCCCCATTCACTTGCCTAATTATCAGTTCAGAATCACCATGAACCTTTATCCTTTTGGCCCCTAATTTCTTCAATAAGTGCAGGCCTAAAAGGAGGGCTTCATACTCCGTAATGTTGTTGGTGCATTGAAAATTTAATTTGCAGGAATGTCCTTCAGCATGATTGTTCACTGTATTGTGAAGCCACACTCCTACACCTGCATCACTCTTAGTACATGATCCATCAAAATGCATACTCCAAAGAGGACTAGTTTCAGACTCATTAGTTTGATTACTATCCTCTTCATCTATAGTGCTTTTGGATTGTTCTTGAAGATTAGCACTTTGTCGATTTCGATCTAATTCCTCACGTTCTTCATTTTGTTGAGGATTCCTTTCTTCACTCTCAAGGTTGAATAGTAATGGATGACTGATTTGCAGCTCTAGACCTTTGATTGGTTTGCTATGAATTTCGGATTCAGCAAACTGTTTTGAAGCTTCAATCTTATCTTCTTCTTCCTCTATGTGTGCTATTATGTTACTTTGAGGTGTGGCCAGTAATTCAGTTAAGGACTCTTTCTCATCTAAAATTTCATGATTGAAAAGTATAAACGAGTCTAGGCTTGTGTGAACAGAGTAAAGAGGAGAGTTTTCGAGTCTGTCCTGGCTGGTAATCATGTACTACATGTGAGTTTCCCTGTAAAGTCTTCTATTATGATTGAAAACAGGGATGGTTGCATAATTCATATCCATCTGCATTGTTCCTTGTAACTTAGCTCCCCAAGATCTTGATAACAACATACCATACTTGGGGGGAACATCAGCCACTACAATATCCATTACTAAACATTTGGCTGGAATTTGGGCTAAGTTTACACAGATGTCTTTGATTAATCCTAAACATTTGACTCTGCTGGAGTCAAAAGAGTAAATATCTTTGTAAGGTCGAGTGATCTCAAGGCCTAGACTCTCCATTACAGCTTTGGGAATTAAATTGTGAGAGGCCCCTGAGTCATGCATGGCATTGTGCAAAATCTTGACATGAATATTCAAACTAACATAGAACGAAGGAACTGGCCCTTCTTGGTATCTACCTTCAATCATTGGACCAAATAAGAGCTCTAGTTGGTCATCACTAAGATTGACAGTGTCATTATTTTCTCCTATATTGAAAGCCTTCAAAATTTGTGATCTATATACATCTTGTGTGGCTAATTTAGTCAGAGAAACAGAGATTTTGATTTTGGAAATTTCTTGTTCCAAACTAAAAGGCATCTGATTTTTTAACATGTTTGTTTCAGCCTTATTAATCACTACCTTATCAGCAAAATCAGTTTGCTGATTTCCTCTATTTACATTGGTCAAAATTGTTTTAACAGGAACACTAGCCGAGGTACTAGTGCTGCTAAGATCTGCAATCTGTTTTTCATTGATTGGAGTGTCTTTTTCTTTGTTCTTATCAGAATTTTTTGTCTTTCTGTTTTGCAATTTTGGGTTTGTTTACAGGGCTATATTTTACAGATTTGTCAGAGGTTTGGGATTTGGGAGTTTCCTGATTTCTCTCACTCCTAAGGTCATACTCTCTTGAAGTCTCTATGATGACATTTTCCACCTCTTGATAATAATATTCATCCTCAGCTCTTTTATCATCATAGGGTGTGTATAGACCTTGTTTCCTATTGTAATGAACTTCAAAATCATAATTGTCTACTCCCAACATGTTTATTTCATCTTCCTCTATTTTTTCAGTTGTTTCTTCAACCTCACTCACATTGTTTTGGTGAAAAGGAGGAGTAATCTGTTGATCATCTTCCCTTGGTCTATTTTGAGGTTGGTTTCTCCTAAAATTCTGATTTTGATTTTGATTTCGGTTTTGAGGAGTTGTTTGGTTTTGACTATCTTGTGCTCTCTCAAGTATGCTCATCTTTTTCATCATCTCCTCCATCATTCTTTCCATCTTTGAGCTAGATATGGAAGGTGTATATTCCTCTCTAAAGGACACTCTCTTCTCATTCTTCATTCTTGCTCTTTTCTCCATCAAATTAACTTTCATAGCTAAGGCTCCTTTCTACATATCTTCTAGAGTTAGAGGATCTCTTTCTCTAATTTGATAAGCCATTTCTAGATCAAGTCCTTCAGGGAACTTGTTTAAAGCTGAGCCTTGTGGAGGTTTTAGATCTGGGGGAAGTGCATTATACACACTGTTAAACCTAGTACAATAGTCTTGAACACTTTCCCTAGTGTTTCTTTGGAGATTCTTATAGTCCGAAAGTATTTGTAGAGGGTTTTTCTTTAATTCCCATTTGTTTAAGAATAACTGATGGAAGGATTGGAGATATTTTATACTGTGAGGGGTTAAGCCTTTGAACCATTTTCTTGCTTCTCCCCCTAAGATTTGAGAAAATAATCTAAGTTTGATAGAGTCATCATCAATCTCATTTCTGTCAAAGTAGTCATTCATCTTATCCACATGTTGTGAAGCAGTAGTTGCACCACTGACATCATACAAAAGGTATCTTGGACTGATAGTCCTGTGGAAGATTGACTAGGGGTAAAGGAAGGACTAAGGGAGCATACCATGTTGCCATGATAGGAGGTTGTGGAAAAAGTGGGGGGTTTACAAGTGGAGGAGTTTGGTGGAATGGTGTAGTTTTAACGATGGATGTATGGATAACAGATGTGGATGGACCAACAAGAGGTTGTTGAGCAGATCTAGGATGAGAGAAACCAAAATTATGAAGGAAATGTAAATCAGGTGTGTAGTTTCTCTGCTACTAGTATGCTCACTTCTGTCTTGTTATGAAAGTGGAGATTCAAAGTCTATCTAAATTATATCATCAAGTGACCTAGTTCTAAATGGATTTCTTAAGTCAACTTGTGATTGATGTAGAGCTGTAAGATTATCTGGGACAGAATTAGCTCTATGGAGCGATCTGAAAAGAGTTGAAGATTTGGCCTTAGGATACTTCCTAAGTATTCTTTCAGGGTTGTCAACTATCTTAGGGGGGTTTGGATCAGGATGGCTCCTAGTATGAATTCTTTTAGAAGCCACTATGATATGTTTTCAGACCCAACTAAACAAGAAAAGTTTAACCAAATCTGACAGTCTTTAGGAGGCTAAATGATATTTAAACAAGAAAAATTTAATCCTTAAAGTCTTCTGACTGAGTTTGTATGGTGTTGTGAGAGTAATGGGTTTCTCAGTGGAGTCTTAAGGTATGTGTAGATTGTGGAGTCACCAAGTGGAAATTTTTAGCTCTTTTGGAGGTAAAATGTTTTATGGTCCACCACCAAGTTTATTTTAATACCAATCTGAAATTTTTTTGGGTTTTCTGAGTTTTTTCTGTCCTATGGGTTCTAAGAGTGTCCTAAATCTGTTTCAACACTTAGCTATGGTGATGAGACAAAGAAATTTTACTCTTATGGCTAAGCTAGCTGATTCCTTCAAGGTTTGATAAGTTCTTATGAGAATCCTAAGGGTTCCTTAGCTTGTCACTGATTCAAATAGGTTTTATCATGATTACCATTGCTTCAGTAGTGCTTGAAGAGAGCTTCTTGTACTGCACTAAACACTGAGTGCTTTGTTTTCAGAATTTTACTCAGAAGTTCCCCAGCAAGTCGCTAGAATGTTAGTTCTGGTGGCTCAACTGGCTAACACAACAAATGTTCTTGAATCAGGGAGCTTCTTGAGGTCTCAAAAGTATTTTAGGACGAATTTTACTCAAAAGTCCCCAGTGGAGTCACTAGAATGTTATCTCCCTGTAATTTCATTAGATTGGCAAGACTAAAATTGCAGGGGTAACATGTGAACCACTTTGGGATTCTAGGATCTAGCCCTCCTGAATCCAGAGAGGGATCTCTCTATAAAGTGCAAATATTGATATATCTTTAAGGCTTAGAATGTGATATTAGGCTAGTTATGAGGAACAAGGTTTTGTTTGTTTTTTTTGCGCTAAGATAAATGAAGGTGAAGGAAGTCTAAATGAAGGGTGAAGGTGTATGAAAGTGAAAGATTGATTCAGCTAAAAATATAGGCAAGAAACAGCTTCAATCCATTGGGCTATGGAGTCATAGTAGGATTTAAGTGAAACAAAAAGGTTCAAGAGTGGTCCATGGGGCAAGTCATCTATGTTTAAGGATCTCTTTAAAGTTGATTTTATGGAATGGAATGAAACAATAAGAAGGGGAAACAAACAAATGAAGAACAAAGAGCAGCCTAAGATCAAGTAAATACTTTGAAACTATTCTGCTTTTGGCATACACTTAAGAAAGAAATAAAAGTTATCTAAGATTAGGTAAGTACTTTGACACTAGCCTGCTTTCTATGTACTTTCAATAGAAAACACTTAAAACACAAAGGGAAAATTTTCAAGCAACTGTTGGAGAAGAAAACTAGAGGACAGGGCTAACCATAGACTTCCCTATTTCATTCTTTAATGAGTAAACTTATCAAGACAAACACTTAAGATAAACAAATAATAGTCTAAGATCAAGTAAGGACTCTGAACCTAGCCTACTTTCAACATACTCTTAGGGAAACTTTCAGACAAACTTTGGAGATAAAACTAGAGGACAGGGCTAACCATAGACTTCCCTAGTTCAAATTTACTTAGTAGACACTAAAAATAACATTCAAGAACAATGCTTAAAATATAGACAGTAAGAGAAGGGAACGCCAACATCTTGACTGCTTGGACAATATTGAATCATTATTAAATAACACAATTAGAAGAAAAAATTCAGATAAAGCTTATCAGTAAGAGAAGGGTACTTTTGACAGTAAATCCTAACTCCGTAATTTTTGTTCTTTATCAGAGAAGATGGACAGAATGAAAACAGAAATAAAATGACAAGTTACAATAAGAAAAACATCACCGTTGACATAGACCAGGATCCCATAAATCAGCTTGTATTTGATGCTTCAAACCAGTTACAATCTTCAAGTCCAATGGGTCTATAAAACTTCAAACTTCTCATCTTAACTTAGGTATCTTCAATTAAAAAACAGAGCTTATAGCAGCTTCAGAAAACTATTTACATGCAACAGATGTTCGGAGACCAACCTTTACCTCATCTTCAACAAAGGTACTTATAGAAGAAATTAGGAGGTGGCATGTAAAATAAGATCTTTCGGTTCAATTAATACAATTAATGCTTCTCAGCCTTTGAGGGGCTCAAATGGAGAAAATTTCTGATATTTCCTGTGTATTGATTGATTTTCATTACTTTATTGAGCTACTTGGGAGGATTTGTTGACTTTAAGGCTTTCCCTTATCTTTGTAATAACTTCCGCTGACAGTGGTAATAAGTTCCTTTGGCTTGAAATAGTTGTTCAGCTGCATTGAGGCAAATATCTTCTGTTTTTGCAATAACTATGGCCTATTTTGAATGCTTTGAGGCTGCAAGTGGCTTTTGGTAGTTGAGAGGATTCAATTAACCTCTGATGTGGCATTGAAGACTTCTCGGATTGATGAATTGCTTTGTTTTTCTCTAAAACACCTTTAATTTACTTGAGATCTATGTTTTAGGTCTGATTAGGCTTAATCTGTGTCTTTCGGTCTTCATGATGTACTTAACTATGGATTAGGCTTTTGATTTGCTGAAAGTGTGCCTTAATCCTTCAAAACTGTGCTAAAACCTTCAAACATGGATTTTCTCTTTGATTTCATGCTGTCAGACTGATACTCTTTGTTTGTGGATTTTACTGTGTTTTCGTTGCTTTTGCGGGCGCGTAGAGGGTTTTAAAATGGCATCAGCGCTCATGAGGCACAGATGAAACATGGTGTTAAACCCTGTAGAATGATATTCTTGATGAATAAAGGCTTGGGGGATCGTCATCCCTAGCCTTTGATTTTCTTTTAAAACAATTGAGAAATCTTAAAAACCTGCAAAAAAACAAGAAAAGTTAAGAAAATCCTACGTAGTTGGGTTTAGACTGCTTCAGAGGTTGAGGTTAGATTGCAGCCATTGGATGAAAGCATCCAATAGCAAGGATTCAATGCTGAGGATAATGGAGAGGTGGTCAGGGGAGTCAATGAAAGATTAAGTCTGAGCCGTTGATGTATGTGGATCGACAGTCGAGATTAACCCAAGATCTTATCAGGAGGAGGGGAAAAGATATAATAAAAATGGAGGAAAATATAGTGAAAAAAATCCTGTGGCGGAGGTGTAATGGGGTTAAATGAAAATTAGGGTGTGGGAATATTATGGGCCGTTAGATTATAACTACCAATATAGATCAACGGTGGAGGTTGATCGATGAAGAAAATGTAATGTGAATGGAAATGGTGGTTTCTGCTGTAAAAACCACTAGTGTCACGCTATTTTTAAGTGGTTTCAAAAATATTCATAAAAAACGTGATATGCCTTGCTTCCCTCCACGTGTCCTCAGGAAAACCACTTTTTTCACGTTATTTTTAATCGTTAAACCTCTAGTGCAGAAAAAATGCGAAACCGAATGCCAATCGTTGGATGGAGGGGCGCAGATCTAACGGTACGGATCGCACGCGATGGAGGGTAAGATGCACGGACAGAAAGGTATGGAAGGGTCAAACGCGGATTAGATTGGGACCGTTGGATCATAGGAATGAACAGTTAGGATTTGCTGATGGAGAGATAGGTCCCAAAGGATTTGGGCCTATCAGGTTTATTCTAGACCGTTGGATGAAAGGAATGAACGGTCAAGATTAAAATCTCAGGGTAAATGGAAGGAATATGAAACGGGGGTTGGATGGAGATTGGGAGCAACGTGGATCGTTGATCTGCAGATATTAATGGTGGATCTTCACAGAAAGATTTTACACAGCGGGGCTTATGAAACAACAAAGATAAGTGGGGTTATGTCTGGACCGTTGGATCTGTGAAATGTACGGTCCAGATGAGATCGCAGGGTTGCAAATCGGAGGAGAAAAGGGGAGACAACAACAAAAAGCACCAATGCGATCTAGCGCGAGCCGTTAGATCTAGGAGAGATCAACGGTGGAGATTCAATCGGTGGGTGCAAAGGCAAGGGCTCATGGCGGAGGGCGATTAAATCTGGGCTGTCAGTTTTTGTGGATTCGACGGTCCAGATTGAATTGCAAGATTTCAATCGGCGAAGTGAAAAGGGAAATACCACAGAAGATTTGTGATGCGATGACATATGAGTCGTTAGATCTAGGAATAGATCGACAGTCAGGAGTTAATCGGAGGGTGAGATATGGAGAATGATGGGCGGAGCTGCGAAAAAATATTAGCCGTCAGTTCTTATGGATTCAACGGCTAAGATTTAATCAAGGAATGGGCATCGGAACAAAAAAAGGGACTTGCAATTTTGCGCTATGGAGAACTTGCGATTGCGATTAGCCGATGGAACGAGAGTCGTTGATCTAAAAACTAGGTCGACTGTGGAGATTTAACTAAGAAGGCAAAAGGTAGAATGACGGCATTGAAACGAGAAAAAATATGAACCATTGGATCTGGGGCGGTAGAGCAGATCAACGGTTGACGTTCATTAAAACAACGAACCGTCAGACTTAATGAAAATTCAGGTTTTATTGAAATATGAAGGAAAATAAAGGTTTTTAAGAATTTGAAGAAGAGTTTAAAACCTTTTAAGCGCCCGGTTGTGGGGCTCGGGGTTATATGAAAAGGTGAAAGGATCGGGAGTTAGAAAAAAGGGGCCAATCGCATCGGAAACTTTTTGTAAGTAAAAGAAAATAAGAAACATAGAGAACCTGATTGCGATTGCATGATTAGGCCTCAGCGCCTAGTCTTGGTGCTGGTCTTATGCAGAAGAAAGGCACTGGGGCTAAGGCCAAAGGGGCTTAAGGCCTTAGTTTAAAAATAATGTTTTTTATGATTTTTGAAGGATTTTTCAGGGGTTTTGAGAGTTCTGATAAGGCTAAAAAGGAGTTTTAAACATTACCAAAGGGAGTTTTTTAAGGGAAAAAGGAAAATGAGGGAAATGGAGGAATTTCCACGAGGAAAAAGGGGATGAAAATGGGAGTTAATTATGAGTGAAAGGAGAGGTAAAATGAAGCGAAAAAGGAGTTTTTTGAGCAGTCTTTCTCCTTACAAACAACAGAATTTTCTCAAGGTAAATGAGGGAAACACAGTGAAGGTTTTCTGAAGAGAAAAGAGACATCATCAAGGCTTCAAGAACTCACAATTGGGAAATAAAATTTTTCCTTGAAGACTATAAAGATCTAGCCACCATTTGATATAACAAATTTTTATAGGTGGCTAACAGCACCAACATCAGAAGCACCATACAAGATGAGCACTCCAAAGTTCGTCGAGTTGAAGTTCTAGTTAAATGAAATGCTTGAAGAGGGATACATTAGGCCAAGTGTATCACCTTGGGTGCACTAGTATTTTTTGTGAAGAATAAGGATGGAACTCTCAAATTTTGCATTGATTATATACAATTGAACAAGGTGAACATCACGAACATGTATCCATTTCTGAGGATTGATGAATTATTTGATTAGCTAAAGGGATCAAAATTGTTCTCAAAGATTTATTTGAGTCTCGATATCATCAAGTACGCATCAAGGAAGATGATATTTACAAGGTAGATTTCCAGACCAGGTATGACATTATGAGTTTGTTGTACTTATATTTGGTTTGAATAATGCTCCAAATACATTTATATGCTTCATGAATATTGTGTTGCATCATTAACTAGAAAAGTTTTTATTGTGTTCAATGATGATATAATGGCATATTCTAAAAATGAAGAAGAGCATGCCGAGCATTTAGAAACAATATTGATATTGTTAAGAGAGCATCAGTTATATGCTAAACTCAGCAAGTGTAGTTTCTTTGAGACCGAGTTACATTACTTGGGACATGTTGTCTCCAAGGAATGCATAGCAATAGATCCAGAAACGATAAGAGCCATCATGGAGTGATGTTATCACACTCAAAATTTTAAACAATTTCATTGATAGGGTCTTACATATCATTCACCTAGATTGCATGTTGTTTTCATAGTCAAATTCATGAAATTTATAAAAAAACACATGTGACAAGGTCTAGCCTAATCTAAACCCACCATGAGTCATGTTATGTCATTCAAATCCATTTTATATCATTTATTTTTCACACCCATGCCTTAAAATCACGAAATGAGCCACTTGTCTAGTTTTTCACCTTTTGGTAGCGAATACAGTGGCAGAACAACGGATTTCGCTACGAAACTACCTAACAATTCCGTAGCAGATCTGTAAAAAATTTAACTGTTTTCAGTAAAAAAATGTGTTTTTCTGCAGCAAAAATAGAGCTTTGTGAGGTGTCAAGTTCCCGATGGTCAGGGGTAGAGGTGAGTTCACCAAATTAGTTACCATGATCACAAAGCATGCAAAATCATATTTTCTCTCATCATTACATTTTGTGGTCACATGTGTCATCATTCTCCCTCAAGATGTTGAATTACATTTTAAATATTTTCCCTAAGCTCCTCTCTTTCATTAACCCTTCAGAATTTTCATGCATCAGTCATTTTTCACCTTAGAAGAGTTTAGCTTTGTGGCAAGCATCTTGTTGTCCAATTTGTTTCTTTGCAAGTGTCACAATTTTAAGAAGGAAGCTTGGTTATAAAGGGAGATGACCATGAAGAATAAAGCATACAAAGGAGGCTCTATGCTTATATAGGAGCCCATGGACCTTAATATATTCATGGATGCACCTATCTTTGCTGAAGCATTCACCAATTCAGGTTTTCTTGAATTTTTGCTGGAGCTACAAGGGGATTTGTGACATTTGTTGGAATGTGTGAGCAGTCAACTTCAAGAGACGATTCTGGGTAAAAATTGATGAATTATGCAATAATTAGAGAGGTTATTGACAAGAAAAAAACAAGGAACAATAACATCTTTCACTTTTCTTGTAGGTGATACCATTTGGGAGACTCGAAGATGTATTTGGGACCTATTTTCAAAATTCGAAATTTTCCTGTTTCATACATGTTTGTCTAATGCAGATTCTGGATAGATGGAGATGGTTTTCAAAAAACCAAGAGATTTTTTTCTTCAGAACATTGTTATTTACAAAAAAATCATTCCATTTTTCAACATCTATCAAGGATCGAGAGATAGGAGCTCATCTCTCAACCCTATTATTTTAGAAATAAATAGTCATTTTCATTGGTAGATGAACTTGTTGAAGGTGAAAAGTTGTTTCTTGGGGAGGGTAAGAGGTATTTTGAACCAATTTTACCTTATAATGCTTCATAATATCATCTTGTAGACCTACAGGTGAATTTGAAGAAAAAATAATAATTTTTAAATTTCCTGCACTTTAGGTGTTTTCGTAGCAACTCCCAGGCCTGAACCCCAGAATTTTCTACGAAATTGTTGTAGGTGATTATATGGAAAAAATCATGGATAAACTACAAAGTCAAGGCCTAGAATTTTTTTTAGCTATTTTAACCCAACAAACATGTCTACATTAGCAAAGAGAACTAATAGGTGGCAGAGGTTGGAGAACTAAATTCGCTACAAAATGTTGGTACGAAATTTCTGTAGGATGTTTTCTTTACTTAAAAAACCAGTTTTGATGGAGATCCAAGGAGGGAAATTGATGGTATTTATCTCAAATGACTTGAAAAACACATCTTTATCAGCAGAGAAGGCAAAAAAGGAGGGTGAATGGTAGAAGTAAACATGCTACTAAATTTCGCTACGAAACTGCTTAAGGTCACTCTGTTTTTGGAGTGAAGTGCTTTTAATGAGTTTTGAAGGTTTGAAAAGCATGTTGAAGGACAACCAGCCACCTGGAGACATCCAAGCTGACAGTGGGCCATCCCAGCATAGATTCACTACTCGGAAAATGTGTCACTTATCCAGATCATCATGAAGACAAAGATTAAAATAGTGTTTATCTTTTCCTAAAAAATATGAATTTTGTTTCCTAAACATAGGGGTACATTAATGTCTTAGTGATGGTGAATGCCACTCAAGAATCTCATCCTTATCCATGTAATTATACCACTACTGAAGAAGTGAATGAAATAAGTGTAAAGTAGAGTCCTATTAGAAGTGTAAGTCTTTAGAGACTAGGTGTCTTTTTCAGTTCCAAAAATGTACTTTTTAGTTATGATTAGGTGTGAAAGTCAAAATTTCAATGGTCTTGACAAGTAGGCAGATCCTATGTAATGGAAAAAAACCTATCAATAGGAAGAACTACGAAGGAATGAGGGGTTGGAGAATGCTTCTGAAACTATTGCTATTATAAATATTTTATATCAGTAATAGACAATGACTGTGTTTCTGCTTCACCTGAGATTCTTGAGACGTTTCAAGGATTTTATGTGTTTCCTTTTATCTTGCTTCTAGTATCTTGATGTTAAATCACTCATAATTCATGTTATGCATGCTCTGGCTTCCTTTTAGCATTGAGCTATTGATTATATCTATGTGTTAATGTTGTCCTTTCATTGAAACAAAAAAAGCCTCAATTTCCATAAGTATACATACTTATCATTGAATTCCTTCTTACTAACTCCATCAGCCCAATGGTAGTGAAATATTTCCCATTTTTCACCTGAAATCAAATACACTAAGACATTCAAAAAGTTAGCCATCTATTTTACGATCTAATTGAGAAAATAATTAGATACATGGAGAGAGGCTTCTCAAGCTAAAGAGGCTAATCCTCAGTCAAAAGTTGGTTTGAAAGAGTTTCTCTATGTTGTCTGGTGGAGTAGCCCATCAGTACCAATTTAGAGATAACATTTTGGTGCATTTGTCGCGAATCGAAGGTGTAAATTTTCTCCGAGAAGAACGACAAAGTTCAAATTTGACTTTTGATGGTGAACATAAGCCAAACATAGGAAGGTTTTACCATTCACCTGGCGACTCCATTGTTCAAGATCTCGAGGTTCAAAGTTTAGAGCGACTTCACTTCCAAAGAATCCATGTTACAGAAAATTGATGGTGATCCAATATGACAGGGTATGTGGAAAACCATTTATATGATGAAATGTTACAAAGTGTAGGGTTGAGTTAGCAGAATTTCAGATAGATGAAAATTTCTCAACAATAGTATTTTGTTGTTTGAAATCCAGTCGACTCACACCTAAAAAAAAAAAATGGTTTTCTTGGTTTAGTCGCTGAAATATTAGAAAATTAAATTGAACTATTGGATGTTCATATTGAATCATATGATTTCCAAGATCCTAAATAGTTCTTGGAAATTATTCCCCCTCCAAAAAAGTGGAAATTGTTATACCATTTGACATGTAGATAGAGGAAGAATATGGTTATGAACTTGATATTGTAGAGTTGGAATCAAGGTTCAACCTTGATGAAGAAAATGAAAAGGATATCCAGGATCATATATCAATTAATTATGCCTTCTATGATTCCATAATTGATTACATGGAAGAGTTCTATAGTCCAAATTTTCAATTATTTTTTCACGATGAAAAACAGACCTATTTTTTGTTACCTTTATCATTTTAGAATACAGTTCTCTTTTGTTTTAAGCACAATCAAGGAGTTCAGGTGTCATATCAAATCATTAACTAGATTTATTGGAGGTTCATGGAGCTTGAATCAAACATGAAGATTGCAGTTGTTAGGGTAGGTAGGAGTGTGTGTGAATAAGCTTAAGTATTATGAGCATCTTTTTAGCACATACATATTAAGTCTTCAGCTTGGATTACAGTTTTCAACAATCTTGAGCCCGAGGAGAAGGCCATAAGAGCTTCTTGAAGGCTTCATTAATTTCAGAACATTTTCAAATTTTCAAGAGAGGCACTAGAACTACATGTTCTTTGTTGTACCACAAGGGCACACCATCCCCAGTGGAGCCACTTTTATCACACTCAAAATTTTAAACAATTTCATTGATAGGGTCTTACGCATCATTCACCTACGTTCCATGTTGTTTTCATAGTCAAATTCATGAAATTGATAAAAAAACGCATGTGACAAGGTTATGTTAGTAAAATCCATTTTATATCATTTAGTTTTCACACCCATGCCTTAAAATCAAGAAATCAACCACTTGTCTATTTTTTCACCCTTTCATAGCGAAGACGGTTGTAGAACAACAAATTTCGCTACGAAACTACCTAACAATTTCGTAGTAGAACTGTTAGAAATTTAATTGTTTTCATTACGAAAATGTGTTTTTATGCAAAAAAATAGAGCGGTGTGAGGTGTCAAGTTTTTGATGGTCAAGGGTAGAGGTGAGGTCAAGAAATTAGTTATCATGATCACAAAGCATGCAAGATCATATTTTCTCTCATCATTACTTTTTGTGGTCACATGTGTCAGCATTCTCCCTCAAGCTGGCAAATTACATTTTAAATATTGTCCCTAAGCTCCTCTCTTTCATTAACCCTTCAGCCTTTGCATATATCAGTCATTTTTCACCTTAGAAGAGTTTAGATTTGTGGAAAGAAGCTTGTTGTCCAATTTGTTTATTTGCAGGTGTCACATTTTTAAGAAGACAACTTGGTTATAAAGGGAGATGGCCATGAAGAAGAAGGCATAAAGGGAGGATTTGTGCTTAGATAGGAGCCCATGGACGTTAGGTTATTCATGGAGGACCCTATCTTTTCTGAAGTATTCACCAATTCAGGTTTGCTTGAATTTCTTCTAGAGCTACAAGGGGATTTGCTGCGTTTTTTGGAATGTGTGAGCAGTCAACGTCAAGAGAAGATTTTGGGTGAAAAAAGATGAATTATGAAATAATGAGAGAGGTTTATTTTCAATCACAAAACAAGGAATAATAAAATTTTTCACTTTTCTCATAGATGCTACCAATTTGGATATTCAAAGATGTCTTTGGGACCTATTTTCAGAATTCAGAAATTTCCTGTTTTATACATGTTTTTCTAATGCAGAGTCTGGACATATGGAGATGGATTTAAAAACACCAAGAGAGTTTTTTCTTCATAACATTCTTATTTACAAATATTTCCTCTCATTTTTCAACATCTATCAAAGATCGAGAGATGGGAACTCATCTCTCTGCCCTAGTTTTTAAGAAAAACAGAGTCATTTTCATTGGTAGATGAACTTGTTGAAGATGAAAAGTTGTTTCTTGAGGAGGGCAAGAGGTATTTTGAACCCATTTTACCTTATCATTATTCATAACATCATCTTGCAGAGCTACAGGTGAAATTTTGAATAAAAAGGAATAATTTTGAAATTTTCTGCACTTTAGGTGTTTTTGTAGCAACTCCCGGGCTTGAAGCCCAAAATCTGCTACGAAATTTCTATAGGTGATTATATGGATAAAATCATGGATAAAATCAAAGTCAAGGCCTGGAAATTTTTTTTTTAGCTCTTTAAACCAAAAAACATGTCTACATCATCAAAGAGAGCTAATAGGTGGCAGAGGTTGGTGAACTAAATTTGCTACAAAATGTTGCTACGAAATTTCTGTAGGATGTTTTTTAATGTAAAAAATCAGTTTTGATGGAGATCCAAGGAGGAAAATTGATGGTATTTATCTCATATGACCTAAAAAATACATCTTGATCAGTAGAGAAGGAAAAAAAGGAGTTTGAATGGAAGAAGTAACCATGCTACTAATTTTTTCTACGAAACTGCCTAAGGTCACTCGGTTTTTGCAGTGAAGTGTTTTTAATGAGTTTTGAAGTTTTGAAAAGCACGTTGAAGGAAAAACAACCACCTGGAAACATCCAAGTTGGAAGTGGGCCATCCCAACATATATTCACTACTTGATAGATGTGTCACTTATCCAAATCAGCATGAAGACAAATATTAAAATAATGTTTATATTTTCCTAAAAAATAGGACCGTTGTTTCCTAAATCTAGGGTTACATTAATGTCTTAGTGATGGTGAATGCCACTCAAGAATCTCATCCTTATCCATGTAATTGTACCACTACTAAAGAAGTGAATGAAATAAATGTAAAGTAAAGTCCTATTAGAAGTGTAAGTCTTTAGAGACTAGGTGTCTTTTTCAGTTCCAAAAATGTTGTTTTTAGTTATGATTAGGTGTCAAAGTCAAAAGTTCGATGCTCTTGCCATGTACGCAAATCCTATGTAATGGAAAAAAGCTTGTGAATAGGCATAACTACGAAGGAAAGAGGGGTTGGAGAATGCATTTGACACTACTACTATTCTAAATCTTTTATATCAGTATTAGAAAGTGACTGTGTTTCTGCTTCACCTAAGATTCTTGAGATGTTTCAATGATTTTATGTGCTTCCTTTTATCTTGCTTCCAGTATCTTGATATTAAATTACTCAGAATTCATGTTATGCATGCTCTGACTTCATTTTATCATTGAGCTATTGATTATCTCTATGTGTTAATTTTGTCCTTTCATTGAAACAGAAAAAGCCTCAGTTTCCATAAGTAGATATACTTGTCATTGAATTCCTTTTTACTGACTCCATGAGCCCAATGGTAGTGAAATATTTCCCATTTTTCACCTGTAATCAAATACACTAAGACATTCACAGAGTTAGCCATATGTTTTAAGACCTAATTGAGAAAATCATTAGATAAATGGAGAGAGCCCTCTCAGACTAAAGAGGCTAATCCTCAATGAAAAGTTAGTTTGAAAGAGTTACTCTAAGTTGTCTTGTGGAGTAGCCCATCAGTACCAATTTAGAGATAACATTTTGGCACCATTGTTGGGGATCAAAGGTGTAAATTTTCTCTGAGTATAACAACAAATTTTAGATTTGACTTATGATGGCGAACTAAGCCAAACACAAGAAGGTTGTACCATTCACCTTGTGACTCCAGTTTTCAAGATCTCGAGGTTCAAAGTTCAAAGCGACTTCACTGCCAAAGAATCCAGATTTCAAAACATTGATGGTGATCCAAGATGACAGGGTATGTGTAAAACCCTTTATATGATGAAATGTTACAAAGTGTAAGGGAGAGTTAGCATAATTTCAGATAGATGAAAATTTCTTAACAATAGTATTCTGTTGCTTGAAATCCAGTCGACTCACACCTGAAAATAAAATTTGTTTTACTGGTGTAGTTGTTGAAATATTAGAAAATGAAATCAAACTATTGGATGTTCAAATTGAATCATATGATTTCCAATATCCTAAACAGTTCTTGGCAATTCTTCCTCCTCCAAAAAAAGAGGAAATTGTTATACCATTTGACTTGTAGATAGAGGAATAATATGGTTATGAACTTGATATTGTAGAGTTGGAATCAAGGTTCAACCTTGATGAAGAAAATGAAAAGGATATCCAGGATCAATTTGTCATTGAGAGCTTAAAGGGGATATCAATTAATTATGTCTTCTATGATCACATAACTGATTACATGGAAGAGTTCTATAGTCCAACTTTTCAATTATTTTTTCACGATGAAAAACAAACCCATTTTTTGTTATCTTTATCATTTTAGAATACAATTTTCTTTTGGTTTAAGCACAATCAAGGAGTTCAGGTATCAAATCAACTCATTAACTGGATTTATTGGAGGTTTCATGTAGCGTGAATAAAACATGAATATTTCAGTTGTTAGGGTAGGCAGGAGTGTGTGTGAATAAGCTCAAGTATTATGAGCATCTTTTTAGCATGTACAGATCTAGTCTTAAGCTTGGATTGCATTTTTCAACAAGCTCGAGCCTGAGGAGAGGGTCATAAGGGCTTGGCGAAGTCTTCATCAATTTCAGAAAATTTTCAATTTTTCAAGGGAGGCATTGGAAGTACAAGTTCTTTGTTACACCACAGGGGCACACCATCCCCAGTGGATCCACCGTTATCACACTCAAAATTTTAAACAATTCATTGATAGTGTCTTACATATCATTCACCTAGGTTCCATGTTGTTTTCATATTCAAAATTCATGAAATTTATAAAAAAACACATGCGACAAGGTTTACGCTAAGTCTAAACCCACCCATGCCTTAAAATCAAGAAATGAGACACTTTTCTAGTTTTTCACCTTTTCATAGAGAATACAGTGGTAGAACAACGGATTTCTCTACGAAACTACCTAACAATTCCGTAGCAGATCTATCAAAAATTTAACTATTTTCGCTATGAAAATATGTTTTTATGCAGAATAAATAGAGTAGTGTAAGGTGTCAAGTTTTTGATCGTCAGGGGTAGAGGTGAGTTCAGAAAAATAGCTACCATGATCACAAAGTATGCAAGATTGTATTTCCTCTCATCATTACTATTTGTGGTCACATGTGTCATCATTCTCCCTCAAGCTGGTGAATTAAATTTTAAATCTTGTCCCTAAGATCCTCTCTATCATTAACCCTTCAGCCTTTGGATATATCAGTCATTTTCCACCTTAGAAGAGTTTAGTTTTGTGGCAAGTAGCTTGTTGTCCAATTTTTTTCTTTGCAGGTGTCACATTTAAGAAGGCTATTTGGTTATAAAAGGAGATGGCCATGAAGAAGAAAGAATACAAAGGAGGCTATGTGATTATATAGGATCCCATGGACCTTAATCTATTCATGGAGGACCCTATCTTTGCTGAAGAATTCACCAATTCAGGTTTGCTTGAATTTCTGCTGGAGCTACAAAGGGATTTGTTACGTTTTTTGGAATGTATGACTAGTAAACTTGAAGAGAAGATTCTGGGTGAAAAAATATGAATTCTGAAATACTAAGAGAGGTTATTTTCAAGCACAAAACAAGGAAAAATAAGTTCTTTCACGTTTCTCACAAGTGCTACCAATTTGGAGATTTGGCGATTCCAAGATGTCTTTGGGACCTATTTTCAGAATTCAGAATTTTTATGTTTTATACATGTTTTTCTAATGCATATTCTGGACAGCTAGAGATGATTTTCAGAAAAATAGAAGATGTTTTTCTTCAGAACATTCTTATTTAAAAAAAAATCCTCTTTTTTTTCAACATCTATGAAGGATCAAGAGATAGGAACTCATATCTTAGCCCTAGTTTTTCAAAAAAACCGAGTCATTTTTATTCGTAGATGAACTTGCTAAAGGTGAAAAGTTGTTTCTTGAGGAGGTTAAGAGGTATTTTGAACCAATTTTACCTTATCATGCTTCATAATATCATCTTACTGACCTACAAGTGAAATTTTTAAGAAAAAGGAAGAATTTTGAAATTTTATGCACTTTAGGTCTTTTCGTAGCAACTCCTAGGCTTGAAGCCCAAAATATGCTACGAAATTGTTGTAGGTGATTATATGGAAAAAAACATGGATAAAATAAAATTCAAGGCCTGGAAAATTTTTTTTTTAGCTCTTTTAACCCAACAAACATGTCTACATCAGCAAAGAGAGCTAACAGGTGGCAGAGGTTGGTGAACTAAATTCGCTACAAAATGTTGCTACGAAATTTCTGTAGGATGATTTTTTTACTTAAAAAATCAGTTTTGATGGAGATACAAGGAGGGAAATTAATGGTATTTAGCTCAAATGACCTAAAAATCACATCTTTATCAGCAAAGAAGGCAAAAAAGGAGGTTGAATGGTAGAAGTAAACATGCTACTAAATTTCTCTATGAAATTTCCTAAGGTCACTCTATTTTTGCAGCGAAGTGTTTTTAATGAGTTTTGAAGGTTTGAAAAGCATGTTGAAGGATAGTCAGCCACCTGGAGACATCCAAGCTGATAGTGGGTCATCCCATCATTTATTCACTACCCGACAGATGTGTCACTTATCCAGATCAACATGAAGACAAAGATTAAAATAGTATTTATCTTTTCCTAAAAAATAGGACGGTTGTTTCCTAAATCTAGGGGTATATTAATGTCTTAGTGATGGTGAATGCCACTCAAGCATCTCATCCTTATCCATGTAATTTTCCCACAACTGATGAAGTGAATGAAATAAATGTAAAGTAGAGTCCTATTAGAAATGTAAGTCTTTAGAGACTAGGTGTCTTTTTCAATTCCAAAAATGTAGTTTTTAGATATGATTAGGTGTAAAAGTCAAAAGTTCGATGGTCTTGTCATGTAGACAGATCCTATGTAATGGAAAAAACCCTATTAATAGGTATAACTACAAAGAGGGGTTGGAGAATGCTTTTGACACTACTACTATTGTAAATATTTTATATCAGTAATAGACAATGACTATGTTTCTGCTTCACCTGATATTTTAGATATGTTTCTGTTATCACTTAGAAAAAAGTGAAACATTATTTGACATGGTCTTAGAGTTCATTTTTCAAAGGTATGGTCATAGAGTTCATTTGTCACAAGTTGGTATAGGAAAATTTCATTTTTTTACATCTTTAACTTATCCTAAGGTTCAAGGTCACCTCCATTTATGTCATCATGTCCCATTTTTCATCATTAGGTGTCAGAGTTCATTTCCCAAGCCTTAAAATTCAAAAAGGACACTTTAGCTAGTTTTTCCTCTTTTTGTAGCGTTTTACACTGTAAAATAGCAATTTTCGCTATGAAACTTCCTAATAGTTTTGTAGCGAAATTGCTAGGAAATGAACTAACCACAAGAAAGCATACAAAGGTGGATCTTTGGATAAGATAGAAGCCCATGGACCTTAATATATTCGTGGAGGACCCTATCTTTGCTGAAGCATGCATTCTTTCAAATTGTTTGAATTTCTGCTGGAGCTAACAAGGAAATTGTTGTGTTTTGGGACTGTTTGAGCAGTAAGTTTAAAGAGAGGATTATGGATGAATCGAGATGAATTTGGAAATAATGAGATAGGTTATTTTCAATCACAGAACAATGAAAAATAACCTTTTTCACTTTTCTCACAGGTGCTATCAATTGGGAGATATAGGAATGTCTTTGGGCCCTATTTTCAGAAAACAAAGTTTTCCCATTTTATACATTTTTTTCAAATGCATATTATGGACAGCTGGAGATGGTTTTCAAAAAACCAAGAGAGGTTGTTCTTCCTAACATTATTATGGAAAAAAAACTCCTCCATTTTTTAAAATAAATCATGTATTTTGAGATATAAGCTTTGTTATAAGACCTATTTTTCATAAAAAACAGGAAAAATCTGCAAAGATGTTTTAAATATGTAAAGTGATGGTGATTGTGTTCCTCATTAGTTTGATGAGGTCCTTAACATGCAGAAGATCAGGTTTTAGCAACATAAGGTAATTTTGTGAAGATAATTTTGAAATAGGAAAATTCTGTGTTTTTACACTGTCTTTCCTCTTTTCGTAGTGTTTCCTAGGCTTAAAGACAGGAAAATGCTAAGAAAAAACCTGTAGCAGCCTTTTTGCTTCTAAAGTCATTTTTTGCAGCTTTCAAGAAGGGATATTGATGGTGTGGATGTGTCATGACTTTATTGATACCATGGAATAGCAAAGGAGCAAATTTATTTGGTGCATAAGTCATTTTTCAACACTACCAAAGTTCACTACGAAACTATCCTGTTTTCATAGTGAGCTATTTTTGAAGGTTTTGGAGCATCTTGATGGCAGTTTTGGATATCTGGACTCCTCCAACATGTCAAGTGACCTTAAAATCAAACATATATGACTCAAAGGAAGTGTTTTAGAGATAGGTCATCAGCCAAAGCTCTCATTGAAGATAAGGGTTATGCATCCTTTTAAAATAAGGTTTTGTTCCACATGTCTAGGAGGGTTTTTAATATGAAAAGTGGTGATGAGCTATGTCATAGCCTTTTCGAGTATGTGATATTTATTTTGTAATTTTCATGTAATTGTTTCAAATATAAGGTAGAGTGATGTAATAAATAGGAGTTTTAGTCCTATTAGGAAATGCCTTCTTTAAGGTGTTGTTGTTAGTTTTTAGTCAGAAGTCATGTATTTCAGTTATGTGATGTGTCATATGATAATTTGATGGTCTAGCCACCAAGAAGATCATATTTATTGTAAAGAAGGTCTATTTAAAGAAAAATTATTGAATTAGTGTGGGGTTGGATATTTTTTGCACTAAATTGTTGCTTTATGTATTTGACTTATATCAGTAATACATAGTAACTTTCTTCTTGACAAACCTAAGATTATCATGGGGTTTTTAATGTCTTATTGATCTACATCTTATGTTTTACCACTTGCAGTAGATTTCATTTCTATTACTCAGAATTCATAACATTATGCTCTAAATTCCTTTAGTAATGAAATGATTGTGTTTTCCTATGTTTTATGAGTGAATTGACTTTGTTAAAGACCCCTATTCGCCTCAGCTTCCATGTGAAGAAACATTGCCACTGAAAATACTGATTGTTGACTCCAGAAGCCCAGTGGTAGCAAGCCTACATTATTTCAACTTGCAATCATAAAAGAAAAGATACAAATGCTATAGAGTTAGCCATATAACACTATCATTAACCAATATCATTAAATCCCTTTGTGTGAGCCCTCTCAAACTGAAGAGGCTAAGCTTTAGTCAAAATTTGGTTTGAAATAGTTACATAGATTTGTCTGATCAGCAGCCAATCAAGTACAATTTTTTGATAACATTTTGGTGCGTCTGCCAGGAGCTTGAAGACTAATTTCCCGAATTTTTTGTGTAAAAAAGTGAAGCTGAACTCTTGGAGGTAGTGGGAGCTCAGAATTATTTTGAGGCTGCAGAACTACCTTGGCAACTCCATTGTTGAAGGATTCAAAATTTCATAGATTCATGGTGATTCCACTTGACTTATGAAGAAATCATATGCTGTCATTATTGTTTCAAGATATGCATGTGTATATTTTTCAAAAATTTATGGTTTCCCAAATCCTTTTCCCAAGGATGCATATTTTTTAAGGAATAGTCCAAAATTTAATGGAGAAGATTTGAGTTTGACCTTAAAACATATATCAAGTTTCTGTGACTTTACTGAGCTTCTTAGAGTCAGACATGAAGATATTTTCATCATATTTTTCTATGACTCATTTCAAGGGAAATGTAAACAGTAGATTGAAAGCTTTCCTATCATATCTATTAAGTCATTTGCATATTTTTGACTTATTTTTTTGGAAACATGGACGGAAAGAACAAATTTGGTGGCAGACTCTCCTTCCATTCAAGGTTTTAAACAATGGAATGATGATCACACTAATGAGGAAGTGGATGAAAATTGTTCTTTGTCCTTGCCTTCTTAATTAAAATCATTTGAGTGCAAGTCAGAAGATAAGATTAAATTTTTGGATGAAGTTGCTAAGAACATTGAGAAAGACATTGAAGTTTTAGAAGATCAAATTCAATCCTATAATCTTCATGATCATGATAAGTCTTTTCAAAACTTTTTGAGATTTAGGAAGAATACCCTGTTCTTGAAAATTAGTTTGATAGCACACAACTGAAATCTTATGTTGCTAAAGAAAGTATATATGAGCTATTTAAAACTGTAGAATGTCTTGAGGATTATCAAACAAACTATGTCTTCTATGATTATATAGTTGACTACATGGAAAATTTCTACAGTCCAAATATCTAGTTATATTTTCATTGTGAAAATCAGATCCAATTTTTTTTCCTTGGTCATTTCAATAGCCTATTTACTTTTGGTTCAAGTACAGTCAAGAGGTTCAAGTGTCAGATAATCTCATGCTTTATCGGAAGTTTCATGATGCTTGAATCAAACATGAAGATTGCAGTTGTTAGGGTAGGTAGGAGTGTGTGAGAATAAGCTCAAAGTAGACTAAGCATCTCTTCAATATGTACAAATTTTGGTTTTTCAGTAGTAATCATAAAACTTGAGCCTAAGGTGAAGGCCATAAAGGTTTGAAGGATGCTTGGAAAATTTCAAAGTTTTTATTTCCAAGAAGATGGATGTTACTAGAACTACAGGTTCTTTGGTGTACCACAGGGGAACACCATCCTAAGTGGAGCCATTGTTATCACTCAGAAAAAGTGAAACATTATTTAACATGGCCTTAGAGTTCATTTGTCAAAGGTATGGTCATAGATTTCATTTGTCACGGGTTGGTATAGGAAAATTTCATTTTTTTTACATGTTTAACTTATCCTAAGGTTCAAGGTCACCTCCATTTATGTCATGTTGTTGGATGGATAAGTTGTTCTTGCGGACAAGACAAACCTCCCAAGTGTCCTACAGACAGCTAGCAATAAACGGACAAAAAAAAATATCTTTCTCTAGATATATTGCGATTCATAATTAAATGCTATAAAGGTTTAACGATCTTACCTTCGATCGAACGCTTGTTTGTAGTAGTAGTCTTCGGTCGCCCGAAAGAGTTATCTTCGAAGATCTGAAATCACAAACAAACAAACATAAAATAGCGCCTGCATAGCATATATTCATAAATAATATCCATTATGGTGATCAAGGAATCCATAAAATAAACCAATCAATTGACGGCTTATTGAGAAAAACAGATTTATTTGTATTAACTTAAATAAGGAAGAGCCTTACAACCTTTTCCTCCTTGACGTCATATAGGTCTTCCTGGGGTCCGAAACAGGCATTTCCTTTACTCTGATTATCCTTGCACTCTTCCAACCGAGATACATACAGGTATGTAATCCTTCCCACATGAAATCTCAGCTAAAAGGGTCTAAGTTTCAACAACACTTCGCCTCCAACAATACCAAAACTTCAACTCATCAATTGTAACCCCTTGAGGCTGCCCTATGCCTCTTTTTATAGTGAAAGAGAGGAGATAACAACTCCATACAAGAAGGGATAGAATCCTCCTTCAAAGGGATTAGTTCCTTACATCAAGGGGTTAGCTCCTTATTGGATGGGATCCATGAACATGAAATGAGCAGACTTTCCACCACAGGAATGTTTCTAGAAGCTTCCAAAAATGACTTAAACTGAGCTTCTAGATTTTACTTGCACCTTTTCTAACCTTTTACAGGGGTCCGCACTTTTAATAAACAGAAAGTGTGCTTGGCTACGCATGATTTATGGCCAAAAGGTGCAGGATCGCAGGAAAACTAGGAGAAAGTGCGGTACCAGAGTTTTAAGGCTTTTATGAGCTTTTATCTTAGTTTCAAGGCTTGACTTTAGGAACTTTGATATTGTAGACTTCCAAGGGAGTAGTAAAATTTCATGGTGACAAATTTCAGTGTAACAAATTTCCCCCTAAAGTGAGAAATCTGAGAATATTGGAAGAGTGATGTGCTTTATCATTTCAAGGATCAGCCTGTGGACACCCCAGTCGGAACCCTGTGAAAACATTCAATGCAACACATATACATATATATCATCGTTGAGGTAGGCATTCCCATACTCAGATCAAAACTAGCTAAACTTGTTCTGATACATAAATGATTTTAATATTACATCAATAGTGTAGACACAGCATGGGCGCAGCCATTTGTAATGAATTGTCTACTACGTAGTGAATAATAAAACTCCTCGCAGAACTAGATCCAGGGTCTTGATTTTTGCTTCTCGAACTAGTACGATTATATCCATGCGATTAAATGTGTTGAAGTCGAACATGGTAGAAACCACTTGATTACCAGTAAATGATGTGAACTGTTAACAAGTGTGAAAGAAACCACCAATAATGACAATGGCTCTCAAAGTACTCAGTACAATCCATGAAATGTGAACAAGTGATTTGAAGTCGAACATTTCACGGAATCGTTCGATCGAAGGTCAATTATGTAACTTGTCGTCGAAGGCAAGAAACCTGCCATTAAGGCATGTAGATTCCAAGGTACTGACGGATTATAGATCAACTTCCTAGATGATGAGCTATCGTCAATAGAAAGCGATCCGTTGTAAGCAAGCTTACGACATGAAACCATAGATCAAGTTTTGAAGAAATTTTTTGCAAGGACTAACTCAGGGATGGTCAACGTGAATGGAGACAAGTGTTTACAGATGAATGGTTTGTTTGATTGTCCTATTGAGCACATAACGACACTGCAGATGGTTTTGTGACAGTTGTCCTAAGCTAATACCCAAAAACTAGCTAAAGACTTTCAATGTGGTTTGATTAACTGATAGGCAAATGATTTCCCAACCCAGGTGGAAGTGCGACAAAAAGTGTCATGTTCAAGAGTGGTGTAATGCTTTTTACAAATCAAATTTTAACAAACAAATCTGTTTTTCTCTATTTTCCCCCACCATTTCTGGCGAGTACCTCTTTATTTTTGACAAACTTGAGGAGGATAACATTTGCTTGTTTATAAGCTCATCCTTCAGATGAGTCCAACTTAGTTTAAAATCGAACCCTAAGAAGGAGTGGTCCATTCCTGTTTGTAATCGATGGGTCCTTTACTGTTAAATTTTAACGAGTCTGGTATAGGAGAAAATTGTTGTTTTTCATTTTTAGGGAGTCGGAAGAAATAACTTAAGAAAACTCCCTGGGTGTTCTTTTTCGTAAATTTAGTCCCTGGGGCCTGAAAAAGGATAAAATAATGTAGGAGAGAACTCTACTGACCATGATTAGTCAACGTATTCCTTTTTCGTAAATATTCCATTTCATTTCGGAAAAGGGGTAAACTTATACTGAAGGGACGACTGTTCATTTACTTTAACGAGTTCGAATAGTCAAGTACTCGGCAATCTTTTCATTTTTAGGGAGTCTGAAAAGGGCTTAAAAGAGGACTCCATGGTTTCTCTTTTTTGTAATTTTTTAAAGAGCCTGAAAAAGTGATAAAATTTTACTCTTTGTCAAAAATGACCATTTTGCCTGAAAAATCCGTTTTCTGCACAAAAACTCGAAAAATTAAACATACCTGTTTCAATAAAAAATATTTTGAAAAACTGACTTTTTAAAGTGAAACATAAACAAATTTAAAATTCATCTATTCGAAAAAACTTATAAAAAGGAGTTTTTCAAGTTCATTTTTACCGTTTGAGTTCGGAGTGAAGTTTTGAGAGCTCTTGGCAAAAAACGCTTCGGAGAAGATTCTGGGAAAATCGACTGTCGGAATCGAAAACCATCTGTTTCAGGTAATCCAGAACCTCCTTATCTTGCTTTTCATCCGTTCAATTTTTTTAATTAGGGTCAAAATTTTATTTTTGGGAGGAAAATATGTTGAAAAATTCGCCTTCAGGGGTCCGCACCCAAGACATTAGGCACCTGCAGACCCCGAATTTTTTCTACAAAGAAAAATGTCGGGGCCCTGCACTTTTAACACAGGGCCCGTGTGTATCTACGCACTTTCCCTTAGCGTAAAGTGCGGAGGCGCCGTAACAAATTTAAAAACATATTTTCTTCCTAAATTACCCAATTTTTTTGCTTCAAAGTGATTCTAATCCTTCATTTTACTTGTTGTAGGATATATAAAATGCTTATTTGGCAAGAACGGGAGCACGAAGAGGTAGATGAAGCAGCAATAAATCATCAACCTACTTTGCAAGCTTTAAGAGTACGCGGGATTTACAAATTTTGGGCTATCAGTGGCATGAGAGCTCAAGTGGATCTTCTTATTTGGCTGGTAAATAAATGGGATGTTCAGGACCAGTGTTTCATGATCGGAGGTCACCGGCTTGAGATTGAGCTGGAAGACATCTATTTTTTGACTGGTTTGTCCAAGAGAGGCGAACCATTATCTCTATTTGGGGCTAGGCCAGGTGGCTAGTCTGTTGCTAGCCTACAATTAGAGTTATGTAATGATGAAGCCAATCCTCGAGACAAACAGATTGACAAAAAAAATATCATCTGTCTTGAGCTAAAAGTGATCGCTTTTACTGTTGTCAAGTTGTGTGGAAGTGCAGCTTTGCATGTAGCCACTGGATATCAGATGCACATAGCAGCAGATTTCTTTCGAGGCACCATATTCAACTGGTGCGAGGCAATGTTGGAAAATGTGAAAGGCCAACTTACGAGAGCAAAGAATGGGGAGCTAAACAACTTTGGTTATGGGTCCATTGTAGTCACCTTTTCTCTAGAGAGGATCCCCGTGTTAGCCCCGCAACATATTCCTATTGATGTTGGTAAACTTCGAGAACCTAGGATGGTTCATTGGGTTTATTTGATGGCCTGCCATAGCGAGGGTGGGGAGATTGTTTGATTTACTTAGACATATTTTCGTTGGCTGGAACGCAATTTTTTTGTTATAGAGGATTTTCCTTATGCTGGTATGGATTTTCATGGTGGCCAGAAATTCCCCTTCCTCCAAGAGCTCAATGGGACGAGTCAGATAAAAATTATCTTTTGACATGTTCTAATTTCTAATTTTTATTTTGTTTTTAAATCTTCCAAAACTGATAAAAAAAATTTCAAATGCAGATGTGGGTCCGAGTCGACCAGCCATCCTCCACCCCTTTGATTGGAGGCAAAGGGATGCAGCAGTAGCACCACCACCCCCACAGGATCAGACTGCAGAGATCCTAAATGATTTAGAGCACCATCTGGAGTGGCTCACTATAGATATTCTTGAGACCACCATATATGATATCCCGCTCCGTCTACAGAGATATGTCATTGGTGTTCCTGGACCATTCAGGAGGTTTTTGACTAGGGTGGCATGAGCAGTGGTGTATTATCGTGATCATCACCATGGATAGTGGATGATTGACTTGTAGACTCATTTTTGGATCACTTTTTTCCGATCATAAGGCGTTTTGAGCCTATGATCGAAGATATTGTAATATTTTTTGAACACTACATCTATACTATGATATACTATTATTTCTAGTTTACCTATTCAATCATGTTATGGAATGTTGATTTGTTACTTTGCTATTGCAAATGTCTATTTATAAAATTAGAAGCAATTGCATCTGCTAATGTATTTAAATTTCTTGGAATGTGTTGATACTCAATATAATCGAACTCTCGTTCCAAGAGACGAACCCTTAAAAATAATCTTAATAATATTGGATTTCTAATGGAATATACTCGGTTTAACTGTAATACAACAAGTTTAGAATCTAACTTAATGATCAAAATTCGAATTCCAAATGAAATGGATTCCGATAATAATTCAATAACTACACTATATTCGGCAGTATTGTTCGTCGTTTGACCGAGAATTACCCCATGCATCGATACTAACTCATCAGTGGGTGAGTAAACAACCCAAGTTGCAGAAGAGATGTTCCATGTACTACGACGAGCGCCATCAGCAACACCAATATACGTTTGAAAGGATGTCGACATCTGCGATATAAAAAGTATCCATATAAGCGAGAATAATAGTAAGAGCACATGTATGCTAGGCACACATTTCTAATTTATAGCACACCAGCTAAAAAGTAACTAATATACAGATAATATCTCCACACAAAATCAAGCGTAATATCTCTTCAGATAAATTCCATTTCTGGGTTTACCCAAAGAGACTCCCTTAAAATAAATCAATTCATAGGCCCCTTTTGCAAGCTGTCGCTTGACAATGTAAGGACCATGCCACATAGGTTCAAATTTCCCAGCCCCTAGTTTATCGTTGGCTTGATCATAAATCAAAACTAGGTCTCCTTCTGAAAAATTATGAGTGGTAACACTTCTATCATACTGAGCTTTCATTCTTTTCGCATGAGCCTCGGTAGCTAATGCAGCGGTGCATCGATTCTCATCTAATTGAGCCAAGTATAAAAAATGTTTCTCCTCTTCATAAGTGTCTGGTAGTAACTCTATGGCTAGTTGGAGTGAAGATATCTCACATTCAATGGGTAATACTGCTTCTAAACTGTAAACCAGTTGAAAAGGGGTAAAACCTGTCGATGTTTTTACGGAGGTTCGATATGCCCAAAGTGCTGAAAAGAGCATGGTGTCCCAATTCGACTTATGAATTCCAATGATTCGTTTGATCATGGTGACTAAAAATTTATTAATCGCTTCAACTAAACCATTGGCCTATGGATAATATGGTGTAGAACTATCATGGCGCAGGCTACGCTGGTCCGTTAACTCGTTCATCATGATATTTCAAAAATGGCTCCCGTGATCAGTAATTATTGCTTAGGGTACACCGAAACGAGCAATCACATGATTGAATACGAAAGTAGCTGCAATTTTTCCATCTATCGCAAACGTAGGCATCTCCTCAGCCCATTTGGTAAAATAGTCTACTGCTAGAATAATATACCCATGCCCCCTGACTGAGTGAGGGTTACATGTAATGAAATCAATGCCCCATTTTGAAAAAGGACTGACAGAAATTATGGGGTGAAGAGGAGCAGGTGGTGCACGCATTTTTTGATCGAAGATTTGACAATTATGACATTTTTGAACCGCGTAAATACAATCTTTAAACAAGGATGGCCAGAAACACCCACGCGCAATATATTTTGGGTTGTGGCGTACCTAGACATATGATTGCCACATGCTCCAGAGTGAAAGTCATTTAAAACCTTTTCGGCTTCGTGATGAGTTAGAAAACATTGAAAAAATCGAGTCCGCACCATGATGGTATAGTGTGTCGCCAACAATATGATATTGTTGAGACTAGAAACAAAATTTTCTTCGTTGCGACCGTGAAAGCTCAAGCTGAAAGGATTTGGTTTGAAGATATACAATAATATCTCCATACCATGGATCAATGGTACTAATAAGAAACAAGGATTCATCCGTGATTGGTTGTTCCACCACAGTTTCTGTATCAGTACATGGGAAATCACACATAAGTTCAACAAATTTCAATGATTTCTTAGATTTGGACTTTTCAAACTCCAAATCGAACTCCTACATGATAACAATCCATTTAGAGTATTTTCCTCCTAACAATTATTTAGTCAAGATCTACATCATAGGTTTTCAATCAGAGATCACTGTCGTTTTGTGTAAAAGTATGTAGTGACAAAAACGTTGGACAGCTTGAACAGCTGCCAAGAACAATTTTTCCACATGTGAGTATTTTATCTCAGTCAGACGCAAATTTCAACTAAGATAGTAAATCACATGCTTACTATGAAATTCATCTTCCTAAACTAAAACCATCCCTATCATGGAATCGGAAGTGATGAGGTTCAAAAAGTAATCCTGGTTGTAGTTGGGAGTATGCAGTAACGGTGCATGGGTCAACACATTTTTAAAAGCATCAAAAGATCTATCAACGACCTCATTCCAAAATAAAGGAATGTTATATTTCAACAACCTAGTGAAACCTTTCGTTAACTTGGCATAGTTAGGAATAAATCGACGTAAAAATTTTGCTTTCCCTTGCAAACTTTGGAGTTGGCGAAGAGTAGAAGGAGGAGGTAAATTGATGATTGCCTCAACCTTCGATGGATCGACACAAATTCTTGCCTTTGAGACAATAAATCCCAATAATCGTCTAGATTCTATGTGGAAAACACATTTGTGAGGATTCAAACGAATCTTACAGTGCCTACATCGTATAAAAATGGCTCGTAAATGAGTAATATGATCTGCTCTGCATGAAGAATGAGTAGGAAAATCATCGAGGTAGGGCTGCACAATATGCTTAATGTCGTGAAATGCATAAGACATGGCCCTTTGAAAAGTGGCGCTAGTGTTCTTAAGGCCAAAAGGTAATTTGCGATAAGAAAAATTTCCCCATGGAGAAATGAAAGCTGTTTTAGGTTGATCTGCAGGGAGTATGTTTATTTGATTGTAGCCGGAAAATCCATCCATGAACGAGAACATTTCACTTCTAGCACAATCGTCAATAATTTGATCGATGTAAGGGGTTGGATAGATGTCTTTAGGACAAGCTCGATTTATATCCCTATAATCGATACATACTCTTATTGTTCCTTGTTTTTTATTGACCGGAACAATATTAGATACCCAGTCTGTTAATAAAACCTGCACGAAGTAATTTTTCAACTTCTGCTTTGATAGTGGCAGCTTTTCTCGGATTAATCTAACGTAATTTCTATCTGACGGTTTTGGCATCCGAGTATGTCTTAATTTCATGAACAACAATTGACAGATCGATTCCTGGCATTTCTTCATATGACCAAGAAAATATGTCGTGGAATTCCTGAAACGGGGCTTTATATGCTTGAATTTCTTCAGGCATACAAGAAGCACCTATGTGAATGTTTTCAACAATTCCAGGTTTTACCGAAATGTCAAGAGGAACCATTGTAGTAATGTCAAGAGGAACCGTTGTAGAAATATTTTCTAAATTCAATTCAGAATCAGAATGTGAGAGAGGATTCTGAGGTTCTTTGACGTAATCAGTGGTAAAAATGGAGGAAAAATCATTCTCAAAATGATTGAGATTAGGTAAAAATGAAGATCTATGGTGTAGATCTTCCCATGGTAACTCATCTACCGACAGGAATTCACGAATATGTTCATCAGTATGGAAAACTTGTTGAGCAGGATCCGGAATTGGTGTTGAAGCTAAACTCGATATTGAAAATGACTCCTGATTGATCACATTCACTAGATCAAATTCGGTTGAAGGAGTATCAGAAAATGATTGTACTTGCTGATATTTTATCTCAAAAGGACTCAAAGGCATTGGGCCCTCGAAAGAATCCAATTCTGATTCTGAAGGTACTACCCAAGGATCATCAAAGGAAATAGTACTTGATGTAATCATATTGATATGAGCAATAGGAGTTTGTACGTTGGGAGGAGGTAGGGAAAAAATTCCTAGTAAAGCTGAATCTTTAATCAAACCTACTCCGACATCCTTATAAGGGATAGTCGATTTTCCGATATGTTGGATGCTATTAGTAGAGGATGGGTCAGATGAATAATATGAGAGCTGATCGATCTTAACGATCTTTCCTTTATGAGGAAACATGATGAGATGAAAGATCGATGATACAACAACAGTCATAGCATAATACCAAATGTGACCCAGGAGAAGGTTGTAATCCAGAGGGGCATCAACCACCTCCACATCTAGATTAACCACTTTGCCTTCAACCTCTATTGGTAGATCTTGTAAAATACCATATGGCTGAAAACCTCTTCCATCAAAAGCTTTGATAATAGTTGGTGATTTCTTAATTGTTGTAGAACCAAGTGATTTCCAACATTTTAACGACATTATACACGTAGAAGCCCCTTCATCAACAACAGTACGAAAGATACACTTGTTTTTTACTATTACCGGAATCTAAAAAGCCATTTGATGAGGTAGGCAGGGTGAAAATTTTTCTAAATCGAAGATCATGAGGTTCGAATCCTGGAGATCTACGGCTGCTAAGGCTGAAAAAAGTAATTTTCTTTGTGATTGGCATGATTTCAATACCTCCAAATCTGACATTGCTGAAGGGGAAATTTCCAAATCTTCAACAATATTGTAATTCTGAGCAGCTCTCGCATTTGGATTAAAAGTTGATTTACGAAGTACACCTTTTGCCAGTGGTTTAATCACTAAGTCAAGATTTTGTTTCTCGATCTGTAATGGATCAGAAACTAAGGGAGATGTAGTTGATGCATAATTGGATGTTTCTACTTCTTTACCAGTATTTTTACTACCGTAATCTTGCAATCACGTTGCAACCATGAAAATGTCCTCAACCGGAATGGAGAAAGATCCAACCATGTTATTGTCTTGAGTGGGAAATGGGTCCTTCAAGACAGTAGGTATAAGCGAAACCTTAATGAATTTTGATACCTAGGCTCTATGCGGGCACTCTTTTGTAAAATGATCCTGGTCATAGATGAGATAAGGATATCAAGGTTTTCATTTTTCGTCAGTTGGTTCAGTTGTATCATTTTTCCCTTTTGAAGATTTTTTCTTTTTATTCTTATCTTTCTTCTTACCACCAGTTTTAGATTTGGTCGTAGATGTCTCTACAACATGGATATCGATGGAAGTTTCTAGGGAAGAATCTCCTTTGGGTGAATCGGGTAAAGTGATAATAGGAGAAGTAGCCTTGGAAGACTTCTTCTTACTCTTACCAGTACTAATAGAACCAATTACACCATCAGTGGCATGAGAGCTAGAAGGAGTTGTAGTTAACTGACCAGGTCTTGGTAAATCGTAGATTTTACCATACAGAGTACCTGACTGAGTATAGACAAGGTCAAGGTACTGAGCCTGAGCAATAACTTTCTCTTCCATAACGACGCCTCCTTTGGCCACATCTTCAGTAATTTTGGGCAATAACGATTTAATAAACCATTCAACCAAAATTTGATCAGGAATAAAGACTTTCACTAAATGCCTTCTACGTCTCCATTCATGAATGTGATCAGATATGTACGTAGATGTAGACTGCTTTAATGAAGTCATAAATTTTGTGCCATTGTCGTATCTGACAGGCAACTGAAAATGGGTTAAGAAAGCAGTGGCTAGCACATTAAAATTATTAAAAGAGCTGCGTGGTAACTCAATGTACCATTTGGTAGTTGGACCAATGAGAGTTCTCTGAAAAAGACATAATCAAATAGAATCATCGACTAGTGAATTGGATGCACACTAGAGGTGATAAGTCATAACGTGATTATATGGGTCCTCTCTTGACTTACCTTCAAATTTCAGAATATCACTGGGCAACTTGTTAGGCATCGGCGGCCAATATGGCAAATAAAAAATAGGATTGTTCGTAAGGTGCGACAGATCTAGTAAATCTAAAGTTGCTATTAATGGTAACCGATGGCTAGGGTCTTGATAACCTTGAGTGATCAAACCAATGCTAGGAGGAGGATAGCTAGGATATCCTGGAATTGGATGTGCATTTGGAATCGTGAAACAGGATTAACCGGACCATACTGGGGTTGTTGAGGTATCTGATAAGTATGCCTAGGGTACGACTGATACTGATACGCTGGATTTTGTGTAGCTTGACCAATTTTATACTATCCCTGGTACAGTTGATAAGTAAATTGAGTTTGAATAGAGACAATCGTACTAGTACCAACTTGTCCTGTAGGCATTTGGACCATATTTTGAATTGTAGGTTCTGACTGTGGTACAGAGGCTTGAGGAATTTTCACTGATGCAAGGATAGAAGAAACTGGAGCTACAGATACTCCAGAAATAGGTGTTGTAGGTTGAAAAGAGGTTGCAGTAGTTACAACAGTTTGAGGTGGAGTCTGAGGTGTACTGGGCCTAGGCTGCTGAACAGAACCAGGTGCAGAGATTTGAACAGTAGGCTGAACAGGTTGTTGGGTTGGACCAGAAACTAAAGGTTGTCCAAGTTGATTAGGTAACTGCACATTATATTTCATAGTCTGTTGAATTTGCGGTGGATTCCACACCATGTTCATTCTGGGGTATTGACCCATATAAGGTTGTACATATGAAGGACCATAGCTTGATTGAATGTACGATTGATAATTAAGTGGTAAATTTCTAGCTCCTTGTAAAAATGATTGACCGAAAGGTGGTTGGAAACCTTGAGTTGGGTATTGACCTTGAGGAACGTACTGAATCTGGGGTTGATAAGGACCCTAAGGAATATACTGAGTTTAGGGTTGACCTTGGGGTATGTACTGTCCTTGAGGTTGATAACCTTGAGGTATGTACTGTCCTTGAGGTTGTTCTCTAGGTAAATAATATTGTCCTATAGTTTTTCCTGGTAGAAAATTACCTTGAGGCTGCCCCCCAGGTGATAACTGACTACCTTGAGGTTTCCCCCCAGGCAGTAACTAAATACCTTGAGGTTTCCCCCCAGGCAGTAACTAAATACCTTGAGGTTGAGGATTTGGAATATTACCAGACATCATAAAAATTTTCTCTACATTCGACGTTTCAATTTTAGTTCCATTTGTACAAGTTGATAAAACTTGTTCAGTTGGTCAAGGAGTTGCTCCTGAGAAAGTACCAGAGAGTGAATGGTACCTTGAAGGAACAGAAGAACCACTGCATAAAAATGTTTCCGGTGATTGGGAAAACATAGATGACTTACTTGACATAATTGATGAAGGATAATAACCCCTTGGTGTAGGATGAAAACGAGTTCGGGGTGGTGAAAAATTAAGACCCGGGTTCTCTAAAAAATCTGTCAATGAAAAATACCAAGCGTCACTTCTAAAAGGATTGTAGAATATAGATTCATGCTCCCTAAGATTCAAAGTTTGTTGGGTTTCGGGAAGAGTTACTTCTTCGTCTGGACCGACAAGTTCTTCCGTGGAAATGAGGTCAGAAGGAAGATTTTCGGTAATGATACGTCTTACCCTAGGTGAACCAGGATCACTAGAAGTTGGAGTAAAAAATCTTAAATATGGTTCCAAAATAGCAGGTTCAGTGTCAGATTAAGAAATTTCAGGTTCTTCAGTGAAGTCACTGGAAGGAGAAATACTACCAGTAAGCTCGGACACTGAAATCGGCTCTTGAATATGCTCTGTTGTTTGTAGTTGATAATCAGGATGAACAACTATAGATGAATCTCCTACTTCTGTTGATCTAATTCTACTGTCAGTAGGCGATACTAAAGCTCGCAGCCCTTCAATTTGGCTTGGTGTATATTCAGGGGGCTTCCCCTGAAGTCTACACGATTGTCTTGGTAATTTAGCCACGATTAAAAATTATTAATCACACGCAATCAAATGAAAACTTCAATGAAAAACTCCTAGAGTCACTAAAGAAACAAACAAATTAATCACACGCCTAAAAATCTAAGAGATCAAACCACACACAAAAAGTAACTTCCAACACTAAAACACTAGTTGGTGATGAAATCCAACGTCATAATATTTAATGCAGAAAGGGCGGTTGGAACAGTTACCCTGACAACCTACTTAATGAAACAAACTGGTGCAAGTTTCTCCACTTAAACCATCTCGAGTGAAGATAACCCTCTAAATATTCCAAGTGAGTTTAGTCGACGTCTACTCCAGATACAGTGGGATTTTTCCTCCATCATCACGTTAGGAAAAAACCGTAAGATTATGGTCACTATGGTTACCAACATGAGCTAATATACCTGGGGGAACAGTCTACGGTTTGACATACGCACAAGGGCAGAGTAACAAAGCTCAATCCCCTTGAAGGCTTCTTGACATAATCCAAGGTATACCGACATGTGACCCCAGGCTCCTCGACAATGGTCTATTTGAGGTTTACCATTGTTAATACGCGCATATCTTCTATTGTTCCCAATGAGATAGAATTGATTATCTCACTGGTTCAGATATGACCTCGTGCTTGACTCCTTTAAGAGGAGCTTCCCAGAGCATACACACGACTATTGGAATTTTTTTTACCACAAGATCAACTACTTGTTTGGTTTTAACTATCTTGGAGAGTTAATTACTCCCTACTCCAAGACACAAGCCTAAGCTATATTGGTGAAAAGAGCCCTAGAAATATAAAATTTACTAGATTAATTTTAATTTAAGTGTTGATTTTATAAGGTTGTTTCTTAGGAAAATAGGTGCGAAAGTGAAACTCATGATATGAAGTGACCCGACTCAAATCATACTAAAAATGCATCTATTATGAGAAATAATCCATTTTCTTTCAATGAATTCTAGCTAAAGGAAGAGTTGAGAAATGCAATATTTTAAAAACAAATATTTCCTTCAAACAAGAATAAATGAAAAGAAATCTAGTTTCAATGAGAACTCAAAATGATCTATGCTCAATAAAAAATCCCTTTTTGTTCAAGATCGAAACTGCAAACTAAGTTTTTCTTCAAAAGACACTACAATTTCTAGAAAAACACTTAAAGCTAAAAAAAATTAATATTGAGATCTAAAAATTCTAAGACTAAATCTTAATTAAAAATTCAAATATTTTAAGGATGTCTTACTTAGCTTGTAATCTAACTAAGAAATTCTTTGCTTGAATCAGAAAGAACTCGAAAAAACATCCAATTTTCATTTTTTTAAGTGAAATTCCAACTTATTAACAAAGTTTTTAATGATTTGCAAATGATAAAAATGGAATCTAAATCTCATTAAACAATTTTTGTTATGATGTCAGACCCAAAAAGAAAACAAGAGAATACCAGTGATCTAAAGGCATACCAAGGTTTCTAATCTTTGAGCGGGATGTAAGACAAAGAAAAAATCATTATAACATGCAGATCTTTCAGAAAATCATTCAAAAATAAAAATGCTGAAATAAACTCTTAACCAAGGCTTTCTGACAGAAGATACAGGTTTGGTAATCATTGAGAACCTAAAAAACTAATCCAGAAAAGAGGATTTTAATATTTTTCAAAAATTTTAACAGGGTCTGCAGATTTCAGTGCAAACGAATGCGGTCCCGCACTATGGGTACAGGAAAAGTGCGGAACTGCCCGCACTGTCTCTAAAGGAAAAGAGCAGACACAGGAAAACAAGAGAAAAAAAAAAATTTCTCAAAGATTTCTCAAGGATTCTACAGGGACTAACTACCCAAGCCAGTATAAATCAATCAAAATCAGGAAACATAAATTCATAAATCAAAAGTAAAAGAAATCAAAGTTCAAATCGTTCCCCAGCGGAGTCACCATTTTGTTGGACAGATAAGTCGTTCTTGCGGACAAGACAGACCTCCCAAGTGTCCTACAGACAGCTAGCAATAAACGGACAAACAAAACTATCTTTCTCTAGATATATTTTCATTCATAATTAAATGCTATAAAGGTTTAACGATCTTACCTTCAATCCGACACTTTTTGTAGTAGTAGTCCTTCGGTTGCCCGAAAGAGTTATCTTCAAAGATCTGCAATCACAAACAAAAAAACATCAAATGGAACCCACATAGCATATATTCATAAATCATATCCATTATGGTGATCAAGGAATCCATAAAATAAACCAATCAATTGACAGCTTATTGAGAAAAATGGATTTATTTGTATTAACTTAAATAAGGAAGAGCCTTACAACCGTGTCCGCCTTGATGTCATACAGGTATTCCTGGGGTTCGGAACAGGGGTTTCCTTTACTCTGATCAACCTCACACTCTTCCAACCGAGATACATACAGGTATGTAATCCTTCCCACATGAAATCTCAGCTAAAAGGGTCTAAGTTTCAACATCACTTTGCCTCCAACAATACTAAAACTTCAACTCATCAATTGTAACCCCTTGAGGCTGCCTTATGCCTCTTTTTACAGTGGAAGAGAGGAGGTTACAGCTCCATACAAGAAGGGATAGAATCCTCCTTCAAAGGGATTAGTTCCTTACATCAGGGGGTTAGCTCATTATTGGATGGGATGCATGAACATGAAAGGAGCGGACTTTCCACTGCAGGAATGTTTCTAGAAGCTTCCAAAAATGACTTAAACTGAGCTTCTAGATTTTACTTGCACCTTTTCTAACCTTTTACAGGGGTCCGCACTTTTAAGAAATAGAAAGTGCACTTGGCTACGCATGATTTATAGCCAAAAGGTGTGGAAAAATAGGCAAAACTAGGAGAAAGTGTGGTACCAGAGTTTTAAGGCTTTTATGATCTTTTCTCTTAGTTTCAAGACTTGGCTTTAGGAACTTTGATATTGTAGACTTCCAAGGGAGTACTAAAATGTCATGGTGAAAAATTTCAATGTAACACATGTCATGTCCCATCAGTCATTATTAGGTGTTAGATTTCATTTCCCAAGCATTCAAATTCAAAAAGGACACTTTAGCTGGTTTTTTCCCTTTTCGTAGTGTTTACACTGTAAAATAACATTTTTTGCTACGAAACTGCCTAATAGTTTTGTAGCGAAAATTCCAGGAAATGAAATAACCACGCTACGAAAAAAGGTATTTTTGTTGGTCTTTTCAAATTTGGTGCAAGGTGTCAGTTCATCATTGGAGGAGTTAGGGTGGATGTCATTAAAGTATCTTATGGTTAATTCAAAGGTACATAGCCATGTTTGAGGTCATCATTACCCTTTTTTGCATGTATATGTGTCATGATTAAAGCATGAGCTGTCATTTAGAACATAAAACCTTATCCTAAGCTGCTATTTGTCACTCAACATTCATCCTTGCATGTGAAATATCTCACTGTCACTGTTTGAGAGCTGCCTCATCACACCAAGTAGCTTGTTGTCCAATTTGTCTTTACAAGTGTCACCTTTTTAAGAGGGCAGCTTGGTTATAAAAGGAGATGGTCATGCACAAGAAAGAATACAAAGGTGGCTCTATGGATAAGATAGAAGCCCATGGACCTTAATCTATTCATGGAGGACCCTAGCTTTTCTGAAGCATGCATCAGTTCACGTTGTTTGAATTTCTGCTGGAGCTAACAAGGAAATTGCTGTGTTTTTGGATTGTTTGAGCAGTAATTTTAAAGAGAGGATTATGGATGAAAATATATGAATTTGGAAATACTAAGAGAGGTTATTATCAAGCACAAAAAAAATTAAAAATAACCTCTTTCCCTTTTCTCACAGGTACTATCAGTTGGGAGATACATGGATGTCTTTGGGCCCTACTTTCAGAAAACAAAGTTTTCCTGTTTTATACATGTTTTGCAAATGCATATTCTGGAAAAATGGAGATGGTTTTCAAAAAATCAAGAGATTTTTTTCTTCAGAACATTCTTGTTAAAAAGAACCCCCTCTCAGTTTTCAAAATACATCATGGATTTAGAGATATAAGCTCTATTCTAAGACCTATTTTTCAGAAGAAAAAAAAAGGAAATATCTGCAAAGATGTTTTAAATATGTAAGGTGATGGTTATTATGTTCCTCATTTATTTGATGAGGTACATAACATGCAGAAGATTAGGTTTTAGCAGCAGAAGGTCGTTTTGTGAAGACAATTTTGAAATAGGCAAATTCTGTGTTTTTACATAGTCTTTCCTCTTTCCGTAGCATTTCCTAGGCTTAAAGATAGGAAAATGATATGAAAAAGCCTGTAGCAGCCTTTTTGCTTCTAAAGTCAGTTTTTGCAGCTTTCAAGAATGGATATTGATAGTGTCGACATGTCATAACTTGATTGACACCATGGAACAACAAAGGAGCAAAGTTATTGGGTGCAAAAGTCATTTTTCAACACTATCAAAAATCGCTACGAAATTGTCCTGTTTTCATAGCGAGCTATTTTTGAAGGTTTTGGAGCATGTTGATGGTATTTTTGGACATCTGGACTCCTGCAACATGTCAAGGGACCTTAAAATCAAACATTTATGACTCAAAGGAATTTCTATGGAGATAGGTCATTAGCCAAAGCTCTCGTTGAAGATAAGGGTTATGCATCCCTGAAAAATAGGGTTTTGTTCCACATGTCTAGGAGGGTTTTTAATATGAAAAGTGGTGATGAGCTATGTCATAGCCTTTTTTAGTATGTGATATTTATTTTGTAATTTTCATTTAGCTGTTTCAAAGATAAGGTAGAGTGATATAATAAATAGGAGTTTGAGTCCTATTAGGAAATGTCTTCTTTAAGGTGTAGCTGTCAGTTTTCAGTTAGAAGTCATGTATTTCAGTTATGTGATGTGTCATAGGAGAATTCGATGGTCTAGCCACCAAGAAACTCATATTTCTTGTAAAGAAGGTCTATTTAAAGACAAAGCATCGAAGTAGTGTGGGGTTGGAGATTTTTTTCACTAAACTACTGCTTTATGTATTTGACTTATATCAGTAATACAGAGTAACTTTTTTCTTGATAGACTTGAGATTCTCATGGGGTTTTTAATGTCTTATTGATCTACATCTTATTTTTTACCACTTGCAGTAGATTTAATTTCTATTATTCAGAATTTATAACGCTATGCTCTAACTTCCTTTAGTAATGAAGCGACTTTGTTTTCCTATGTTTTATGAGTGAATTTCCTTTGTTAAAGACCCTTATCTGCCTTAGCTTCCATGTCAAGAAACCTTGCCACTGAAAATACTGATTTTTGACTCCATAAGCCCAATGGTAGCAAGCCTGCATTCTTTCAAGCTGCAATCATAAAATATAAGACACAAATCCTATATAGTTAGCCATCTAACACTATCATTAACCAATATCATTTAATCCCTTTGAGAGAGCCCTCTCAGACTGAAGAGGCTAAGCTTCATCAAAAGTTGGTTTGAAACAGTTACATAGAGTTGTTTGATTAGCAGCCAATCATGTACAATTTTGTGATAACAATTTCAATGATTTAATGTGTTTCCTTTTATCTTGCTTCGAGTATCTTGATGTTAAATTACTCAAAATTCATGTTATGCATGCTTTGACTTCCTTTTAGCATTGAGCTATTGATTATCTCTATGTGTTAATGTTTTCCTTTCATTGAAACAGAAAAAGCCTCTGTTTCCATAAGTAGATATACTTGTCATTGAATTCCTTTTTACTGACTCCATGAGCCCAATGGTAGTGAAATATTTCCCATTTTTCACCTGCAATCAAATACACTAAGACATTCACAGAGTTAGCCTTTTGTTTTAAGACCTAATTGAGAAAATCATTAGATAAATGGAGAGAAACATCTCATGCTGAAGAGGCTAATCCTCAGTCAAAAGTTGGTTTGAAAGAGTTACTCGAAGATGTCTGGTTGAGCAGTCCATCAGTACCAATTTAGAGATAATAGAGTGGGTAGATACTAGAAATGTGGATGAGGTGAGGTCCATCATGGGGTTGGCAAGTTATTACAGGAGGTTCATCAGGAGCTTCTCATAGATTGCTTATCCTATTACATAATTGTGAAGGAAAGGTAAGAAGTTTGAATGGAAAGACGAATGTGTGACCAGTTTTGAGCAGTTGAAGCAGTTTTGACACATGTTCCATTGTTAAAGATCTCATATCCAGACAAAGAGTTTGTGCTATGTACATATGCTTGCAAGAGAGGATTTGGTGGATTCCTTATGTAAGAAGTACATGTTGTATATTATGAGTGAAGGAAACTGAATGAGAATGAGAATAATTATCTGACACATGATCTTGATCTAGCAACAGTAATCCATGCATTAAATATGTGGTGGCACTATCTTCTTGGTAGGAGGTTTATACTGATGAGAGATCATAGTGGTTTGAGGTATCTATTTTACCAACTAAATATGAACATCGGGTAAGCTATATGGCAGGCCACGATTAGTGAGTTGGACTGCGAGATTAGGTACATCAAGGGAAAAGAGAACAGGGTTTCAAATTATCTTAGTAGGCAGATATAGGTGAATCATATAGCAGATATGAGCTCGTATAGGACAAAATTATGGGATCAGATCGTACAGGAAGGTTAGTAGGATGGAAGTTATATAGAGCTTATGCACAGGTTACAACGGAGTACATGTGCAGGTACAATTAGTGGTACATGTAGAGGTATAAGTGCACAAGATGTGGACTATTGTCTTACAGTAGATGGATTGGTCAGGTTTAGAGACATTATATATGTTCCAAACAACGGTGATCTCAAGAAGGTGGTCTTGAGGGAGTTTCATGTGAAACCATATTTAGGTCACCCAGGATACCAAAAGACATTGACAACAGTGAAGAAGTTTTATTATTGGTTGAGTATCAAGAAGGATGTGGTAGATTTTGTGGCTAGATGTTTTCATTTTAAGCAGGTAAAGAAAGAGTGTAGGCATCTAGGTGGAATATTACAGCCGATTGCGATTCCAGGGTGGAAATTGGAGGTTATTTCCATGGATTTCATCACAGTTTTTCCCAAGACATCTAGACAACATAAATCCATCATGGTTGTTGTGGATAGGTTGAAAAAGGTTGCCCACTTCATTCTAGTGAGAACTACATATTCATCTAGTGATGTGGCACAGGTGTCAATCAGAGATGTAGTCATATTGCATGGTGTTCCAAAAAATATTGTGTCAGACAGGGAGGAAAATTTCACTTCCAAGTTTTGGAAGGAGTTGTTTGTAGGTTTGGGCATAGATTTGGCCTTCAGTTAAACTTATCATTCGCAGATAGATGGAGAGATTGAGAGGGTCAATAGGATATTGGAGGACATGTTGAGTATGTACGTGATGCATTAACAACGAAAGTGGGAAGAGTATCTTCCACTGGTAGAGTTTTCTTACAAAAATGAGTATCAAGAATCCTTGAATATGAGTATGTTTGAGGCATTTTATGGGTGGAGTTGCAATACTCCCATCAGTTGGAGTGATCCAGTTAACAGGGCATTGATTGGACTTGACGTGTTGGCATTAATGGAACATGAAATGCAGGTAATCAAGAAGAATATGAAAGTAGCACAAGATATAAAAAAGAGTTATGTAGATCAGAACTTGTTGTTTAAGGAGTTTCATGTTGGGGAATGGGTTTACTTGCACATCAAACCAAAGAATAGCTCCTTGCAGATTGGATCATGTGCCAAGCTAGAACCTTGTTTTTGTGGACCTTTCAAGATTCTGGAAAGGATTGGGCCAATATCCTATCGATTTTCACTGTCTCCAACAGTGAAATTCCATGTTTTTTTCCATGTGTGATTTCTTAAGAAGTATGTTAAATATGTTGATAATGTGATTGACTAGTATGTATTGCAGGTGGATCCAAATTGATAATTCCAGTCGGAACCTCAATTTATATTGTATAGAAATTTTATCATGCTCCAAAACCAAGCAATCGAGCAAGTTAAAGTGCATTGGAAGAACTTTGGGCCTGATGAAGCTACATGGGTGATGGCAGATCAAATCTGGGCTATATGTCCTTCATTGTTTTCCAGTTGAGGCAAAGTAGTTTTGGTATATGTTTGGAATATGTTTGATGTGATATTTTTGTATATGTACATATGTATATGGATGTAAATACCGCCATGAGATATGTTATAAGGCGCCAATAAGCGGTATGGGTGTCATGTCATTATAATTTTCATGTTGTTATGTTTTCATGTTGGTTTTCTTTTCAGCAGAGTGGTAATTGTAAATACTGCATCGAGTTAAGTTTTAAAGATCCATAGGCCATATGTTTTATTTTCAATGGTTTTGCTGAGGTATAGGTGTGGTTGAACACCAAGGATAATGTCCCCCAAGGGGGAAGGTTTTGTAACAAACCTGGTTAAAATTCCATCTAAGAAAATGTAAGACCACAGTTATGGGACACATATTCCAAGACGAATGTTGGGAAAAACATCCTAGTGGGTGTTAATTTCGGTTATTATGGCTAAAGGAAATTGGAAGTGGCAATGGCAAAGGAATTGGAAAGGAAAAAAGGAATTTTTGGAAATTTATTTGAATTATTGTAAATTAGGAAAAAATGAAGGTGAAAGGTCACATGTTGCATGTGAGGAGGAAAATGAAGGAAAATCATGGAAAACGAAGAAAATAAATGCCTTGTTTACCAAAAGGCTTCTGAGGATTAGTGGGCAAGCTTTTACTCAACCTTTTGTAAGTTGAGTTTTGGATCTCTCTCTCACCCTTGGAGTTTTCTTGGAGAATTTTAGCATTGGAACAAGAAAGGAAAAGAAGGCAAAGAGGAAGCAAAGATCAAGCAAGGAAGAGCAGGATCAAGCAGCTACAGTGGGATTCTTTGCATGTATCAATTTTCATGTGTGGTTTCCTTGCTAGATTTTTCATGCATGGTGTTGCATGTGTGTTATTGGTTCTCTTTCTGTCATTGGCATGGTTTTTTCTAGGTGCAAAAGTGTTTTTTAGCCTAGCCTTGCCATTTCCAAATAGCCATGGTGTGATGGGGTTCTCATGTTTTGGTTGAGATGGATTGTTGGATGGATTTGAAATTGAGTGAGGTGGATCTGTGAATGAAAGAACACATGGCCTAGTAACCCCTGAACCAAACTGTGGGTTTCAGTAAATTTGGATAATGTGTTGCCTCAGTGGGCCTAGGAATCCTCGACCAGTGAATGATGGGATATACGATAAAGCCTAAAGGTGGCTGCTCTCCATCAGGCCTAGGAATCCCAAGATGGGATATACTATAAAGCATGGAGACTAAAGTATCGTTTATGGCTTAGTGATCTCTGGATGAGATTGTGAATTGCGATAAAGCCAAGAGACTAGGAGACAGGAAAATTCCTCATGGTGTAGGTGGAGAAATCTAATGGAAACCATGCTTGTTTTTCCCTAGTGATCTGGGGGAGATCACCGTAAATCCTATTATTACATGTTTATTGTTTTGTCCTAGTGATCTCGTGTGGATTACGATAAATCTTGGTTTCTATTGATGAGGGTGAGGTGGTTTAGCCTCGGGAAGCCCTACTTGGTTCTTTTGTTTTGAGTCCCACATTCATGCTTTAATATTGCATGGGGGTGATTGGATGAAGAGAGATTTGGCTCAGCCAATCTATGGTCGATTAGAACATGGTAGTCCCATACCACGTTGGTTTTTGCATTCATTATTGAGAATTTATTTCTTTGGTATATTATGTGTAAATGTACCAGTTTATATGTGGATTCTATGGTTGATGTATCCTTGATATTTATGTTGCTATTATGTTGGTTATAAGCATGTATTATGACACTGATGATGTATGGCTCTCATCATGTTTTGATTTGAAAATGAATGAACAATGTATCTATGACCTAATAGATGATGATGAAACTAATTATGTAAGGGAACAATGCTTCTTAGTGATTCTCAGATATGTATGAGACCCATATGCTCATATATGTTATTTAGACCTGTAGATAACATATTGACGACATGTTTGACGAAATGACTGTTATCGCTAGTAGGGTTCTAGTCAAGTCCTTATTCAAGTGTTTGCATTTACATCATTATTTCACTGTTATATTTCAGTTCTAAAAGTGTCATGGAATTTTAGGTAGTAACCTGGGATCTGGTCCTGAAAAAAGTGGCACAAAAATCGATTTCGCATGCTCAGAACTACTGGGAAAGCTCCCTGGTTGCATGCATGCCCATGATGTGTGTGTGGCTAGAGGTTTCAGTTTCTCTCTTGCCCATTTCAAGCGTGCGACTAGGGATCGATACTTGAAAAGGTCAGTTTGATTCAGGGGCTAGCCTTTTGGAAGGTTTTCATGGCTCCTGGGTGTCATGTATAAGGTGCATAAGGTCTGTGTAGTTGTGTGGTGTTAGTTCCACTTCATTAAGGTGATCTGGGAGGTTGAATCAGATCATAGTAGTCTCTCATCAAATGTTTACCTTGGTTGCCGGTTACTTGGGTAGATATGGAAGGAGGGTTTTACAAAAGGTGATTAAAAATTCTCCAAAGTCCAGTAATAAAATTTTGAAAAGTAAATTTGGCATGGTACCATTTAAGTTAGCCAAGTATATGTGATATGATACACCTCTGCAATATCTCATGCCTCCCACCAAACGATATTCATATTATTGTTTATGCACCACCCCAAACGACTGCAAAAAAATACGTAGAGAAAAGGAATATAGTGTCGCTTCTGTCAGGGATTTGAAGTGAGTCTATGAGATATAGTAGTTTCCTTTGTTCTACACCCGTTACAAATGAAGACAAGCAATTTCTTCTTTTGTTCTGCACCCATCACATATGAATAACAATACCACAGCTTAAACAAAGCCCCAGATCTTGGGAATTGTATTGTTGGTTGTTCTCTGCCAAAAAGCCACCAAATATGCGATACCTGCAATTACGTTCCTCTACCCCAGAGATCAAAAAATTCACCGCCCAATAAGTAGGTATTTTTAAGGAGGTTGGTTCGACTTCATAAGAAACCCCCCTCTACCTTTTTCTATGCATCATAATTCAACTAACCATGACGTGTATATGGTTTAGTTATTCAACCTCAATGAAGGTCGGTTTTACATGAATAATGAATGAAAATCTAATGGTTATATTTGTGCCCCAAGAATTGTTTTATCACAAAATGTATATCTCGTTGGAAGAACCATCTGCACTTCTCTTATTTTCTATTTGTTATAGAAATTTTTATTATAGTTTTTGCATTAAGGTTAAACCATTGGATACAAGAATATTTGTTAATTTTGGTAAAATTATATTTTTTGAACATTTATGTTCCAAGGTAATTCTGCAAAAAAAATTTTGCATTATTTGGAAATATTCTATTTGCTAGATTGGCTTTGAGACAATTATCACATTTTTTGTGTTGTCCAAATCTTGTATTTTTTTACTCGAATGATTTTGACAGACTCCGGCAGGTAACCGACATGTGTGAAAGGTCGAATTACAAGGAACAATTAATGAAAACATAGTAGGTTAATGATTAATTAATTAATACATATTTTTTAATGATTGAGTGGGAGAAGAAAATAATTAAAAGGGAATTATATATAAATATATATAGAGTAACCAAAGATATAATTTATCTTAAAAATGTTTATATAGGGAAAAAAGAGAGTAGAAAGTTAATCATATATATATATATATATATATATATATATATATATATATATATATATATATATATATATATATATATATATATAACATTCTAGTCTTAGTCAAGTGAGTTTAATGCTCAACTCTAACAGTTTACAATATAGAATTATCAAGTCTTTTAAACACTTTTTATGTACATGTAATATCATGGGTTCAGTGTTAGGTGTCTAAACCACCACTCCTAACCTCACAATACTGACTCTTGCCTAACAACCACCCTTTAATTTTAAGTGCAAATATCTAATTCTTAATAAGCATATGCTCTCCTCCCATATCGCCTAGGTTTAACCAAGTGCCCATTTACATGTAGTTTACAAATTTCCGTCTAGAAAGTAGAGTTTTTTATTATTGTTTTCATGGCACATATTCCACCATCCTCTCCATCAACACCTTCTCATGCCATTTAATCTTAACCAAAATCTTGATTTGGTTTCATATATGCTCATTTTGGACTTTTCCTTTACATCTCATGTCATCTCTTTGCAGGTCATCCTTGCATTTCTCTAAGCTCCTTCAGAAATTGACCAAATACTATAGTTTTTTCTTCACCAAGTAGAAAATTATCCTTTTTGGGCTCTTTATTTGGCTCATACCAATTGTTAATAATTAGACCAACCAACCATAAAGCTATTATCTTATGTCTTAAAAGCAACTAGCCAAGTTTTCCAACACCTTGGCCTAGCATATTAAACATTTGCTCAACTCTACCACTTTACAACATAGAATCACCAAGTCTATTAAATAATTTTACATGTAACATTACTAGCTTAATATCAATATCACATCCATTAATACCAGGTATCAAAAACCACCATTATAAAAAAAACCTTGATTCTTTTATCAAATCAAATTTACTTAACAATAATGTACTAATAACTTATAGAATAAATACACAATGTTTACATAATTATAAATTAATTTTAAATAAATTAATGAATTTTCATTTTTTGTTAAATTTTATGTAAAATTTATCTAAAATTAAAAAAAAAATAAAATAATGTAAGTTGATCATAAAATATGTATCTTAAAATCCAACATCAATTTTCATCATAATATAGTATTACTAATGAAAATTCTTATGTTGGTACCATAACATGATTTTGAGACTTGGAATCCTTAAAAGATATTCACACCCTCAAATTCGTTCTCGTGTCATGCCCTCCTCCTAAGATATTGTGACATCACCTCTCCCTCTTTTATCTCCCCTGATGACCCCTCAGGAGTGTAATCCAGAGAGGTCTCACCCTGCTCATGCAACCCCTTCTAATGCCATTGTTATGGCCTTTTCTAGTCCTATTTCCTCCCTTGGGGCTCCCCGTGAGCACCCTTATATCTCAATGTTCGTCAAAAGGATGGAAGATATCCCACAAATTTATTTTCCTCCCTCCATGCCTGATAGAGCAGCTCTCACTCTGGCTGAGCGAGGTTTAATTGGGCAGTTCATTAGCCTCTGGCCATCTCCAAAAATTAGTTCAGAAATGGGTGGAAAGAAACTGGGTGGGAAAAACCCAAGGGAAAATATCTATTTTCTTTTGCGGAAGGGGATATTTTACCTTCTACTTTGAATCCAGGGAAGACCGAGATCTTAGCTTCAGAAATGGACCCTATTTCATTGACACCAGAGGTTTATATCTGAATAGATGGACTCCATATTTTTATCTTGAACTCGATGTCCCTAATGCAGTTCCAGATTGGGTTCATCTTCCTCTTCACTGTTGGGGAGATTACTCTGTTAGAGTTATTGGAAATTAATTTATAAAATACATCGCTATAAGTGAGCCAAAAGGAAACATGCATGCTTATGCTTTAACTTGTGTGGAAGTCAACCTGGGAAAAGGACTTCCAGAGGTCGTAAATATCAAGGTTGAAAATTGGGCTTACATTCAACAACTGTATTACAAACAACTTCCTTTCAAATGCAAGGTGTGTCATGAATATGGTAATTTTTCAAATAGATGTCGAAAGAGAGAAGTAGATGAGACAAGTGAAACTCAAGGAGCCTAATGGGAACCCGTAAAACATAAAAAATATCAAAATAAATGAGATAGACCTTCTTCTCCTTCCCCTTCATAACCCCCTCCCCCGGTTGATCCCCTATCTCCTCTTCACTTTCCTAGCCTTCAGACTCAAACACTTTTTCTTCCTTGGCCTCTCCTCTTGATCTTCCCCCTACTTGTGATGATGTTGTTCTAGAACAACTCATACCTAATCCCTCTCTTTCTCCCCCTCCCCTCTCTCCTTTTACTCCCTCTTCCCCCCCTTCCTCTCTTCCTCTTCTATCCTCTCCTTGTCCCCCTCCTGAGCCCCCTTCTCCCCTCTTTTGAAAGGATCATCACTAGAAATAAATCTAGAGAAACAATTTCTCCTCCTAAGAATCACAAAATATATGGAAGGAAAACAAATAAAGAAATTCGACATGAAGCAGTGCAAAAATACATGGAAATGGGTACTTAACAACCAATGGACACCTATATCGACAAAGGTGCAGGATCCAAGGAAATTCTAAATAGACAGTAAGAGGAAAATGATCCTCTACTCCATAATATAGTAAACAATGAATCTGGTCTCCTGGAATTGTATAGGCCTTGGGAACTCATTGGAAGTAAATGCAACAAAAGATCTCATGATAAATGAATTCCCTGATATCCTTCTACTTCAGGAGACCAAGTTAACAAAGAAAGAAATAAATAAAATAATTCAAAAAATAAATAATTTTGAAGGAATAGCTATAAGTGCGAGAGGATCTTCTGGAGGTGTCTGTATAATATGGAAACATTCTTCCTGGGATCTAATTTTCTCGCTTAAGGAGAAACATTGGATCAAAAAAAAATTAAAAACAAATTTTTTGGAAATAAAATCATTATTTTCAACATATACAACCCCTCTCACTTCAGAGATAAGGAAATATGTTGGAAATCCTTAGCTGATCTGTTAAATTAAGAATACTAATAGAATTATAATAGTTGGAGATGACTTCAACTTGGTCTTGAATGCAGAGGAAAAATGTGGAGGTGCTTTCTTGCCAGATCCATATAGAGATAAGATATACAACATAATAGAAGCCCAAAATTTAATGGATATCGTCCCAAATAATGGAAAATTTACCTAGAGTAATAGAAGAACACGTCCAGGTAATATAAAGTAAAGACGGTACAAATTCATAAGTCATATCGGCCTCATCTCTGGCTCTTAACTAGTGACTTCAAAAATTATCTCTACCACAGCTTCTGATCATAGATCTATCTCTCTTAGCTTTCATGAATATATAAATTTGGGCCCTCTCTCTTTTCATTGTAGTCCTCTCTGGTTTTCCATCAATAAGGTTAGGCACTTGGTGGATTCATCATGGAAGATCTGAATTAATGGATCCCCAAGCTACATTTGGGAAACTAAGCTAAATAAAGTCAAGAACGAACTTAAAGAGTGCACTAGATCCCACTAAAAAGAGCCAAAAAAAAGGAAAATAAAGCTAAAATTGAAGTTGGACCAACTCCAGGAACATACGGAAACTGGAGAGGTCACAAAAGAAATGCAATTGAAATCAAAAATATCTATTGGGAAATATACAAAAACAATATAAGAGAGGAGGAAACTTGGAGAATAAAATCCAGGAATTTATGGATTCAAGTTGTTGACAAGAATACTTCTTTATCTCATAACATTACCAAAATGTGAAGTGTTAAGAATCACATTGAGCTAATAATGGGAGAAGGGAATTATGAAATTAAAGGGTAGGAATAAGTTAAAGAGGAAGTGCACCATCACTTTAAATTACTATTATTTGCAGAGGAAGAAACCAAAAACTATGAAGACTTCATAAGACACATCCCAAGTTTAGTCTTTGTTGAGGCTAACAAAACTTTAACTAAACCCTTTAAGGAATAGGAACTTGAAAACACAATATGGGACCTACACCCTGACAAAGCTCTAGGGTCGGATGGATTTTCTATTTCTTTTTAACATTTTTTATGGGAGCTCATTAAAAAAATATCCTAAAGATGATTCATTGGGTTCACTGAAAACACAAAATTGGAGGCAATATAACTCTACCTTCCTGGACCATATTCCTAAAGAAACTAGGCCTACCTCTTTTCATCGGTTTAGACCCATATCCCTTGCAATTCCTCTTACAAGATCATAACTAATATTTTGGCTAATAGACTCAAACTTCTCCTCCCATCCTTGATTTCTGAAAATCAGGGTGGTTTTGTTCCAAATCAACAAAAAATTAACAATATTATGCTTTTCTAAGAAGTCATCCACTCTAGTCTTTCCAAGAATGAGCAAGCATTCATCTTGAAGCTTGATATGGCCAATTCCTTTGATAGAGTAATCCACTCATTCCTCCTAGTTGTCCTCCATAAAATTGGCTTTGCAACAAACTTCATTTACCTCATAAAAGCATGTATCCAAGGGCCATGGATATCCCCCTTAATCAATTGAAGACCTAGATTTTTTTTTCAAACTTCCAGGGGTCTCAGGAAAGCCTGCCCTAGTTCTCCCTTCCTCTACATTATAATGGTTGAATATCTAAGCAGGAAGCTAGAACAAAATAGGAAAAGTGGGCTTATCATTGGGATCCATTTCAGTCGAGGAGTTAAAAGTATGAATTGTTCTCAATTTGTTGATGATACCTTGTTCATTGGTGGATCCCCCTGCATTGTTGCCATAATATTTAAAGGCATATTGGATCAATTTTTGGAGGCCTCGGGCGGTCTTCTAAATAACGGGAAGAGCAGTATATTTGGATGGAATTCCCCTATCCAAAATCTTCAACACATTTCCCAAATATTTGGTATCATTTTCAAATAAAATTGGTATCATTTCAAGCATCTAGGATTGCCAATCTCAAAAGTTATCATGAGGGCTGAGGTCTGGTCTAACAAAGCAGACAAAATGAAGAAGAAAATGCAGAATTAGGGAATGCAATGGCTCAATTTAGCTGGCAGAATAACCCTGATTAAATCAATCCTCTCCTCCCTTCCATTATATCAATACACAATTATTCAAGCTCTGTTTGGGATCCAAAAGAAAATTGAATTAATTATTAGAATTTTTTTATGGAAGGGAGGTGAACCAACGGCCAAAAAAATTAGTATGATTAGCTGGAGTCAAGTTACAACTCCCTATGAAAATGGATGAAATTATATCTGACTTCCAAAATTGATGAACATTTCTCTTGGAGAAAAACTCATATGGAGTCTTATCACAGGTGAAACTTTGCAAAAAATAATTGCCTTTAATCGAATCTAATACCTCTAAAATTAATGGGGGAGGATAGGACATAAATATCTGGCCTAACAACCACTACAAGGAAAATACCCTCTAGTGGAGGTTATAAAGGATATTTTTAGTGTTATAAAATTGGCCAAAATTGTCAATAAAACATGTGCTACAACATCCGTTTTCGGTAACAGAGGTTTTGGCAGAGCTTCTAACAGAATTTCAACACAACTAAAAAAACCTGGTCAGTCGGAGGTTATTACAGATGTTTTTGTCATCGGTGCACTAATCAGGTGTCAATGCACTGGTGCGTTTTATAGTGAACACACCGGTACTGCAAACCTACCAAGCATCGGGACGAAAAACAAATATAGGATGCCCTGGGGCATTTACCAACGTCCCGGTGCGTGTTAGCCAGACAGTCGCTCCAGGGCGGTCGAAGGTGCATGCATCGAGATGTTAAGGTCTACAACTGCACCAAGCGCACTATAGGTGATAAAACGAACCAAGCCGTTCTAATTGGTATTGGGATTTGTGCAGTGCCCATAGGTCATATCAACACATCGGTGCGTAGTATTATACAAATGCATTGGCACGCAGTATCACACAAACGCACTGATCGTTCTAATTGGTATTAAGATTTGTACGGAGCCCATAGGTCGTATCAACGCACTGGATCAGAGTATTATACAAATGCACAGGTTGTTCTAATTGGTATTGGTATTTGTGCAGTGCCCATAGGTCGTAGAAACACACCGGTGAGTAGTTTCACATAAATTCGCCGGTGCATAGTATCACACAAATGCACTGAGTTTGTAATTGATACTGGTATTTGTGCGATGCCCATAGGTCGTAGAAATGCACCAATGTGCATTAGAATGAAAACGCACCGGTGCACATTAAATGACACACATCGGTGTTTGTTTTGTATTTTTTAGAAACATCAACTTGTGACAATGCAATTATTGTGATTTTTTAAAATTCATTATTCATCAAAATTTGACACATATCTTATAACAGTATTCATATCAATTATTTTTTTATTAGTACATTTTAATGTGATGTTTGGATTAATTTTTTATATCATATCATCATATTTCACATCTCTTAATTATAATATTTAATCATCCATATATTTAATCAATGGTGTTACATTTCACAGCGATAATGGAGAACTCAGTAGAATAAATTAAAACATATTATATATATATATATATATATATATATAACACTCTTTGTCATATTAAATGGGATAGTTATTGGTATCCCTTTGTCTTTCAATTGGGACACTATGTCCATTACATTAAACAAAATGCCTGATTTCACAGACAAATATTTCAAAAAATACAACGCCTTGCTTTGATATCCAACATAATGATCATCATTCCTCGCTTGAACTATTGTCATTGCTCGAGCTACTTCCATGACTTGGGTTATTTTGAGGAATGTTTTGTTCATGGTGTTGATTGGTTTCTTCTTCTTCGCCTTCCATCTTCAAACATAAAAACAAGCTGTAATGAGTGTATATACATTGGTGAGAATAATGAAAATTGCAATATTAAATAATATACATCAATGTAAATCGAAAATAAATGACTCACCATAGCAACAATTGACTCGTCAACTATACACATTCTTTCAAAACCAAATTTCATGCCATCTTTCAACATTTCATTTGTTGGTGCAGTTCCATACTTTGTTTCCTGCAAGTTTTATACCCCATAACAAATCATATATTTAATATAAAAGATATTTTTGTTCTATTAATTATAGACGGAGCTAAGTAAAACAAGATCGATAGATGCTTAGAAATTCCACAATTAATTTTTGATATGCTAACATATACTCACAACCCATATTTAACCCAATGTCAATCAATTCGTCTGATGTTTCTTCTTTGTATGTTAGCACCTGTTTGAAGACATTCAATGATGATTGTTGTAAAACAACTTAAAATATACAAAAATGAAATCTAGTTAAGTGGTTATAAGGATGTAACAGTTATTCACAAACTTAGATACCAACCCTTTTAACACGGTTACCGATGAATAGGTAACCTAACCTCAAAACGGGAATTCTAGCCCAAAAAGACTCAAAAAACATGAAAAAGCACCCCAAAAACCAAAAAAGTGTATTCCAGAACACACTTGGTTTTTTTTGAAGGTCAAATTTCAACATTTTATAAATTTTTTCTAAAAACAAAATTGTTTCTTGAAAAAATGATTGAAAAAACACCCTCAAAACAAAACCAGTTCATGCTGGAATAACAAAAAAAACAAATTGTGTCATATTTTTGACATTTTTAAAAATAGAAATAACATTTTTTAGTTTTGAAAATTCAAATATTAAAAAAACCTAAAATTTAAGAAAAAAATAAATTTAAAAAATAAAAACATTTTAAAGCTTAAAATTAAAAAATATATAGGAATAAAAAAATAAAAATAAAAACAAAATAAAAAATTTAATTCAAACGTTAAAAAAAACCTAAAATTTAAGAAAAAAAATAAAAAATAAAAAACAAAAATTTAAACATTAAAATTTCAAAATATATAGAAATAAAAAAAACAAAAATATTAAATTAAAAAAAAAATAACAAATAAAAAAAATATATAGAAATTAAATTAAAAAAGAAAAAGAAAATGTTTATTAAATTTTAAAAAAGAAAAAAGAAGGTTAAATTTAAATAAATATATTAAATTTTAATAAATTTAAAACTTTAAAATTAAAATTAAAAAAAAATGAAAAATTAATTAAAAATGAAAAATGAAAAATAAAATACAATAAAAATATTAAATTTAAAAAAATACATATTAAAAAAACAAATAAATTTTAAAAAATAAATTAAATTTAAATTATAAAAAATAATATATATATATATATATATATATATATATATATATATATATATATATATATATATATATATATATATATAAACTTAAATTAAAAATATATATATATATATTAGATTTTATTAAATTTAAAAAAAATGTTAATATTAAAATACAAATTAAATTTAAAAAAAAATCTTAAATTTTAATAAATAAATGAATAAACAAATAAATTTTGAAATAAAAAATAAATTTTAAATAAAGAAAAAAAAATTGTTAAAATAAAAAGTTAAAAAACTTTAAAAATGAATTCAAATTGAAAAAGCTAAATTAAAAAATATATATTAAATAAAAAATAAAATAAAAAACAAATTAATTTGAAAATATTCAGTTTAATTTCAAAAAAAAAAAATCTAATTTTAAATACACAATTTTAATTGAAATAAAAAATATATAAAAATTTATGTAATTAAAAAAATAATAATTAAAAATTAAAAAATTAAAAAAAAATCTCAAATTCAAATAAATTAAAAAAAAAAAAATGCAAAATTCATTAAATTTTAAAAAATTAAATGAAAAAAATAAACATAAAATTTAATTATATATATATATATATATATATATATATATATATATATATGAAAATTAAAAAAAAAAAGCAATTAAATATTAAAAAATACAAAATTAAATAAAAATTATTAACAAAATTTAGAAAAAAAAAAATTCAAAACACAAAAAAAATACACAAAATTAAAAACTAAAATAATACATAAAATTAAAAAAAAAAAAAAAATTAAAAACAAGAAAAATTAAAACAAATTAAATTTCAAATATAAAAAATAAATTTAAAAATAATAATAATAAATAAATAAATAAATAAATTTTTTGAATTCAAAAAATAATAATAATAATAAAAATGATCGTGGTGGCGCTGCCAATCGGCCTCCCGCCTAGGTGGCGGCGGAGGCCGATTCCGGGAATCGGCCTCCCGTGGCGGGTGGCCGATTGACTGCGCCACCACGATCAAAAAATTCCTTTCTTTTTCTTTTTTATTTTTTAATAATTTTTATTTTTTTAAATTTTTTTAAATTTTTCTTTTTTCTTTTTTATTTTTAATATATTTTAATTCGTAACATATATATATATATATATATATATATATATGCGTTTTTTCTTTTTTGTTTTTAATTAAAAAAAAAAAATATTAATTTAAAAAAAATTAAAAATTATTATTTTTTAATTCAATTTTTTTATTTTAAATTTAATTTGTTTTAATTTTATTTTTTTTAATATTTCAGATTAATTATTTTTTAAAATTTAAATTTTTTTTATTTATGATGTTTTTTTTTTAAATCTTTTTGGTTAATTTTTGTTTCTTTTCTTTAAATTATGTGTTTTTTTTTCAAATTTTGTCATTTCTTTTGATATAATTTTCGATTTTTTTTTATTTTTATTTTTTTTAAACGAGTTAATTTTGTTTTTTTTTAACATTTTTATTGGTTTTTTTATTGTTTATATATATATATATATATATATATATATATATATATATATATATATATATATATATATTATACAAGTTGTTTTATTACAACATGAAAATTCACCACTCTAAAAAAAAAAAAAATAAGTTGATGCTACATCAATACGTTTCAAAATTAGCATGAAAATCACTAACATTTAAAAAAAAATATTCATACTTCATAAATAAAAATATTAGAGTGTCAAAAATGTGCACAAAAAAAAAGGGTGATTCTGCATCACCACTTTTCAAATAGTGCTTTTTATGCTACCAAAAACGATATGATCTTGATTTATTTCATGAATATGATATTTTTTCTTCCTTGTCGTCTTGTTTTATGTGTTGAATGGGTTCTATTTTCTTTTCTTTTCTACAAGAAAATACCTGAAAATTAATATCTAATGCTAAATTGTTTATTTATTGTACGTAATCGAAACATTCAATGATTAGATATTACATTTGAAGAATGTTGTTGTTGAGATGGCTCCTCGTGCGATGCAATTATGTCCATTTCTTTGACCATCTCCTTGTATACCTTTTTGGACATTCCTACTAGCATATTTCTGATATCAACTCGTTCATCCTTTGAGATTTTCATAATCTTCCTGAAAATGTAACATGACAATAAACTATTTAATTTTTATATTGATATATGAAAAATAAATATAAAAAAAGCGATAATTATAAATGATTGCTTTATATATATATATATATATATATATATATATATATATATATAAACATTTAAAGGAATATTAATTTTTCATTCCTTCTTTTTTGTTGTTGTACGTTTTGGCTATTAAAAGTCTCAGATGTCTCATTGACCAATTCTATGGAAACTCTTCATGTAGTTTAGATAAATTTTGGTTCTTGGAATCATTGGATTGATTTTTGTATTGTAAGTGGAAATAACGTCTATACATTCGTTCCACTAGATTCCTCAAATTTTTGTAAAAGTTTTTCCCCCTTTCGTTAACCTCCAGAACCACTCTAGATGAGCTAAGAAGCAATTCATTTTCATTCACATGTTCTATTTTTTTTTTCTTTTCTTAGAGCAACATTCATTTTCTGAGTTGTTGGTCCCTGTAGAATATTAAACATAGGTGAATTAATAGATTGTTTGAAACATGTTATCTAATAATTTTGAGCATATTATTAATGAACATTTAAAAAATAAACTCATATTAGATCCATAGTATTTTTTCATTCACATGATTCATCATTTTGCAAATTTTCCATCAAGCTTTTATGCTCTTCTGGTCCTAGATCAGAAATAATCTTATCAAGCTTCATCATTTTGTGGCTCTGCATTATACACAGTAAACAATACATATTATTTAAACTTACATATAGTTCAAAAATAATAATTTTTGTAAATAATTTACAAAGAACTTGCCTTTTTTCATTTTTTAATGTGTTATCAGTATTTGTGTTACTTGATATCTCGTCAGCCATTTATTTATCAATATGAAACATGCACCATACCATACCATTCATTAATATATTTTATAAATAAATCATAAACTTTTTAGATAAAAAAAAATATCAAGAAACTAGTGCGCCTTTAATTAGGTACGCATCGACGTCAGTGCAGACTGTTCTTATAAACACACCGCCAAAATAGTAGAAACACCATATCATGCTCTATATGAACAAGGAGCATCGGTGTGTTATATGTTAACCAGCACACTAATTAACACAGACAAATTAATAAAAATCCTCTAGTGTTAGTTTTTGTATCATATGATGTCATGGAGGAGGCGTGCAACATATTCTAATAAACACATCACGCAAACAGGGAACCACTGTATGGTGCTCTCTATCAACAAGGAGACCTAGTGTGTTACATTTTAAACGAAGTACTAATTAACACAGAAATAAAATAAAATAAACAGTATGTGTGTGGTGCACTATAATGAAATAGCGCACCAGTGCCCTATTTTACATATGGCGCATGGATTTAAAAATATATATTTTTTTACATTCTTTTTATGAAATAGTACGTGCGTGGTGCCCTGTGATAAACCATCGCACTGGTGCGCTTGTTTACACAGGGTGTATCAAGTAAAAGACTTCTATTTTTTTTTAAATTTACGCCAGGGCCAACATGGATTGGGATCCGGCTATGAAAGTCGTCTCGTGGGTTAGAAGTCGTAGACCTATATATATATAGCAATACAAACCTTATAAATAAAAAATAAAAAACCCTAATTCTGAAATCACAGAAATAGGAAGAAGTAAGGGCAGAAACAAAAATAATCAAGGGTTTAGGGTAAAATGGATATATATATATATATATATATATATATATATATATATATATATATATATATATATATGAGAAAATGAACAGTAAATTTAAATTTTTCACTTACTGCATAGAAAATACTGAAGAAAATGTAAAAAAAACAATAAAATTTAATCACCAAATGGTTTGAAATTTTATGCTACAGGGTTTGCATCACCAGAGGTTTGGAATTCTGATTGTCTAAATAGTTCTATTCGAAAGTATTTCGCTGCTCCATGGTACTCTGGTCTCTCTTGCTCCAGGTATGTCTCGTTTAAATCTCTTCCTGAATTTTTTTGCAAAAATAATGAAATAATGAAAAGTGTTTACTATTTAAAGAATTGTTTTATGAAATCAGATTTTCAAAAATATTTTTCCACCCATTTTTCAATTTACCATTTTTCTTTTCACTTAAAAAAAAAGTTGCAATTTTATTTATTTATGTTTATTCGGCTCCAGTGCTTCATTTAATAACACCGCATCGGTGCACAGTAACTAAAATGCACCAGTGTCATTATATGTACATTAGAACTGATAAAAATAAGTCCATTTTCAAGGCACTGAAATTACTTTTAGGTGTGTACACCAAAATGTATTGTTGATTTTTCTCAAATGTAGGGAGAAAATATCATAATTATATTGAATGGATAGTTTTTCAAAATCCACCTCATTCCATAATATTTCTCAAAGTCCATCACGAAGTTCTCCCTATCCATCTTGAGACGTAATATTGACTTCAGATTTTATTTATATTTTTATTATTTAATTAAATTTATGTTTTTTATTCATGTCAATCAACTTAATAAAATTTATAATGTATACAAATTTGCAGGTTCATGCAGATTCATAATCGAGTTCATATGCACAAAATATTCAAACAGCTCCAAAATGTCGGAAGATCTTATCAGGAGCAGCATACTGCAAGGCACATTTGGTAGATGAAAATGGGCAACCGCTTGACTCTGCTAATTGTAACAATATTGCATCTTCTATCCACAATACTGGAACAATGATGTTAATAATAATTTTTTCGTATATTAAATAATGTAATTATTTCAATTTCATACCAATTAATCATGCAATATTGTCAACGTGCTTACTAATTGATATCATATATTTTGTACTAATCATGTTCAAATATATTTTTTGAAATTATTAGGATTCTAGAGATGATGAGTGACCTACCTACCATCTTCCATTGCACCCCACGACAATGTCAAATTGAGAGAAGGCTGAATTAAAAGAAAAAATCAGAGAGGGACGATACCAAGAATAGTTGAGTCAACCACCTATTCAATTCCCACTATGTCGAGATTCACCAACTAGGAATGACTACAAAAATATTAGTTCTTCACAAGTTGGCAATGGAGGTAATCAAATAGAGGTTGGTATGGATGATTACTTAAGGGATACGACTGCCATGGAAACAATGTTGTTAGATGCATTCCAAAATAATAATCAACTAGGGGATGATGCTCATATCGCTGACACCTTTTTCGAAACCCTTAAATTTGCTTCACCACCAATCTCTTTAGACCTGGTGGTCAATCAAAGTCTACCCATGTTGGGACAACGATGTTACTGTACAACTTGAAAGCAAATTTTGGCTTTTTGAATGCATGTTTCTCAGAAATTTTGAGGTAAGTCACCATAAAGTCCTCCCTTATATAATTTTGAGAAATATAATCACACAATGAGCATTACAAATGGTTGATTTTGTGAACGTTAATAATTATATCGACATTAATGTACATTTAATATTATCCATGATCACCAACTACAGTTTATTCAAATATAAGGTTCTTCTGAGTGATAATGTCTTGCCGGGTAGCTACGAAGAGGTAAAGAAATTGTTGAAAATGTTGGGTGAGTACATATCATATCATGCATGTCCAAATGATTGTATTCTATATAGAGGATAATATGTACACAAAGAGATATGTCTTAAATGTGGGCATGACAGGTATGATAAATAAAAAAAGAAGGGTGAATCAAGTGGTCCTCCTTTTAAGATATTGAGGCACATGCCTATAATCCCAAGGATTCAAAGGCTCTTTCATTGCAAAGGATTAGCTATCTTATAGGGATGGCATGCCTCACATAGAAGTGAGTTGGGAGTTATGCGAATCCAAACAGATTTAATAGCCATGAAGCATATAGAGGATACATGGCCCGAAAAATTCAAGGATGAAGTACGAAGTCTACGACTCAGCATAGCCATGGATGGCGTCAACCCATATTCCCTCTAGAACACCAAATTTTCTATTTGTCTTGTAGTAGTGATAAATAACAATATCCCCCCATGGTTTTCTATGAAGAATGAACATCTTATGTTGGCTCTCATAGTCCTTGGTAGAAGAGAAGTGAAGAACATGGATTTCTACTTACAACCACTGGTAGATGAATTGAAGGAATTATGGGATGGGATAAATGTATATGATGGATCAAAACCCATCGCAGTAGAGAGGAGTTTTACGTTGTATGGCATATGTGATTACACGACACATGATTATCCAGACTTAGGATTTTGCTATGGTAAATTACATGTTTATTGATTTGTTTATATACGAAACAATATTCTTTCGCATATTATTTATTTAATTCGTTGTACTTGTTCTAATCTTCATGATATTATTTAACATGCCATGCATATAAATTGTATACAATAATCTCGCAGGTCTTGTAACAAAGGGTATTTTGGATGTAAATTTTGTGGACCTTCTCAGAAAGCTAGATGGTCCAATTACCTAAGAAATATAATGTATGACTGCTCCAGGGTATTCCTCCTAGAAGAACATCCTTACAGAAGAGCAACATCCATTTTCAATGGTAAACGAGAGAGAATCCAAAGGCCTCCAATAACTACACCAACTAAATGACTCAGAGCATATGAGATAGAGAAGGAGAAGGAGTTCATAGAAATGTTTGATTCAAATGGAGAGCCTATGTTCGATGATCTAGAATTCTTCGACACCTATGTTGAGAAGTTTCCCATTGGGATGAAAAGGAAATCTATCTTTTATAACCTCCCATATTGGGAGATCTGAATATTACCCACTTATTAGATCCTATGCATATATTTAAAATTGTTTCATCTTCTTTATGAAGGCACATATCATCGAAACAAAGTGACACATTGGTTGTTAGGAAAGATCTTATTACTTCAAAAACTAAAAATAAACACTGGCCAAGACAATTAGAACGTAGGGGATCAGAGACAGGCATTGGTCCCTCTAATTCATGGTATTTCAAAGAAGGTGATGTCCCATGGATTTTAAAAAAAGATGATCTTTCTTTAGAAAGGGAAGTTATAATGGGTGTGAGGGTGCCATCTTCATACGGGTCTTCACTACGACGCTGCTTCATCGTGGATGACCATTTATCGGGGTTGAAATCACATGACCTATTGAATATTCTAAAAGTACGTATAATGTCAAAAGCATGATTTTATTATTTTTTATATTAATAAATTTTATCCCATGCAGGGATCATAAAACATAACTAATTTTGTATATTATTGCACGTGTTTATAACTTTCCAGTGTCATCATCCTTTTTTCGTGTGGGGGTGTGTGAAAAATGAATTCCCCAAGACCTAGGACGTGCCATATCTAAATCATCTGCGTTTGTACATTGGATCATGTCAAAGGAGATTCATGTGGCTAGCATTCCATGGTGGCGTCAAGAGATAGTTGAGATTGTTTTGTGTATGTGAAGGAAATTCCGGTGAGTTTCATGGACTTGTAGGTTCATCTTCTAATCCACCTAGTAGATGAGGTTGAATTATTTGGGGTGGTTTCTTGTCGTTGGATGTTCTTCTTAGAGAGGTACATGAAGAAATTGAAAGGTTTTGTTCGACAAAGGGAAAAATACGAGGGGTCTATGGCAGAGGGGTACATATCGTATGAGTATTTCTATTATGTTAGTGAGTACATCAAGCAAATCGACAACAGACCAGGTGCAATTATTTGGGACGATGAAAGGGATGAAGAGAAAAGAGAAGGGGAGCTACTCCAAACGAATGGAAAAAGGCGCTTGATAAAGAGTAAGCGACTTATAATTTTTCAAATTTACACAAAGTAAATATTCATGTTTGACATCGATATACTGTATATTTTGATCTCACATGTACTATATGTCATTTTTCTTTCATCAACGAATGCCGAAATTGAAGCAATCAATAAATTCATTCTTTACAATTCTGAAGCGACACAACCATGGGTCGCATTGTATGAAAAAAAGAGGATAAAATGGGATAGTGATACGAAATAATTCAGATTGTTGAATGGTATAAATGTGCCTTATCCTGATCATTTAAAATAAGATATGCCAAAAATATGCCCCAATAGTTGGGTTGCTGACCAAGTTAGAGAGAAATATGGTGCAACTGGTATTTACCTGCCTGCTGAAGAGGATGCGCTAAACGTAGGGATTAGGTGCACCCACTCGGTAATAATATATTTAATTCTATACATTTGAAACTTAATAATGCACCTTTCAAGTGTAATTACATATATATTTCATATTTTAACTGTTAGGTTATTATAAGACACATGACACTATGATTTTTTAACTTTTTTATAAGTGCATTTGTTCCCATTTATGTGGGCAGATGGACATCATTTTCACACAGAAAATATCGATGATGGACACATGACACAAGACTGTGGAGTGGAAGTCAATTTCGATCAATATTTTCGATCTAACAACTGTGATAAAAACCTAGTACGAGGGACGTTAGGTAATGCCTGAAAGATACAAGAGATCATTGAAGTGGATTTCTCTTCTTTCCAATGTGTTATTTTTAAGTGCAAGTGGTAGGACACCTTTGATTGGAATAATGTAAAATAAGATCGCGATAGTAGGCTGATGTGTATCAACTCTAGAAAGATGTGGGGTGATGCTAAGGAGCCCTATGTTTTCCCCAAACACTGCAACAAAGTGTTTATTTACCCATATGTGTTGGATAGGGATTAGTGATTCGTATTGAGACATGACCCTAGATCAAAACATATTTTTGAGAACAATAGTGCTATCATGCCAAGCGAGTTGGAAGATAATGAGGGTGATCATGAGCACCGATAGTGATATGGTACATGTGTTATTTCATCATTTATACTTTTTAAGATGGGTTTTTATAAAGAAGAGGACTTAATTACCTTATAACTAAGACTCTTTTTTTTCGAAGCATTATAATATTTATTTTGAATTAATTGGTAAATTGCATAGTGTTAATGTTAAAATCATCTCACTTGATAATTTGCAATTATGTTGATCTCGAAAACAATGGCGTACTGTATAAAGTTCTTTTTTTTGTAAAATCATAATAAAATAATGATAATTCTAAAGTACATGAATTTATTTGCATTATTTTCTAAACTTTATTATGTTACAAAAATTCATGTTATTCTAGATTTATTATTTTACAAATTAAAAAATTAAAATTTTTTAATAAAATCATTTCACATTAATACAATTAAAATTTTACAAATATTTACATACAATTACAATTAAAATTACAATTAGAATTGCAATTACAATTACAACTACAATTTTACAATTACAATTAAAATTACAATTACAATTTTAGAATTTTACATACAATTACAATTACAATTACAATCATTTCACATTAATACAACTAAAATTTTACAAATATTTTACATACAATTACAATTACAATTTTACAATTTCACGTACAATTACAATTACAATTTTAGAATTTTACATACAATTACAATTATAATTTTAAAATTTTACATAAAATTTACAATTACAATTACAATTACAATTTTACAATTTTACAATTTTATATATATACAATTACAATCATTTCACATTAATAAAATTAAAATTTTACAAATATTTTACATACAATTAGAATTAGAATTAGAATCAAAATTACAATTTTACAATTTCACATACAATTACAATTCTAATTTTAAAATTTTACATACAATTACAATTACAATCATTTCACATTAATACAATTAAAATTTTATAAATATTTTACATACAATTACAATTAAAATTACAATTAGAATTAGAACTACAATCATTTCACAATAAATTAGATACTGCAATTACAATTAAATTTTTACAAATATTTTACATACAATTACAATTACAAATACAATTACAATTTTACATACAATTAAAGTTAAAATTCCAATTACAATCACGACATAATATTTAATAAATATCATTATTTAATATTAAAAATAAACACCACGATCATGATAACCATCATACAAACATCATATTCGACTAAAAAACACATTCAAATTCGCTAACATCATCTAATCATCGTGATCATGATCATCTAACAAAACAGAAGCATTGTATAACAACATCACAACACAAACATCAAATAATCATCTCATGTGAAATAAATGTTATCACATACACTTCTATCTGTAAGATGCACATTAAATGAGCATATATAACATGACCTAACAATATACACACCATGATGATCACCAACATGTAAATTAAGTACAACTGCAACATGAACATAAAATACATGGACTATATATATATATATATATATATATATATATATATATATATATATATATATAACTGTATAATGTCAAAAATTATACAACATGACCTAACAATATACACATCATGATGATCACCAACATGTAAATTAAGTACAACTGCAACATGAACATAAAATACATGGACTATATATATATATATATATATATATATATATATAATGTCAAAAATATACAACTGTAATATAAATTTCAAATATCAGTTGGTGGTACATCATCAATAGTAGTACTAGTCGAGGCCTACTTAGTCAATGATGCAACCTTGACAAGCTCAAATAGATGTTGATCATTACGTGCCCACTGATTTGGTGGTCCCTCACGCTGATCAGGATAAACTGCCTGCTCATGATGAATTGACATGGATGGTCCATCTTTCTCATGATCATGAGTACATATGGATGCTACAGGTTTCTGATCACAATGACTTGACATGGATGGTCCAGTCTGCTCATGATCATGATTGCTGGATGTTGTAGGCAGAGAAGGTTGACTCGACGTGGATGGTCCAGCCTGCTCATGATCATGACTGTTGGTCAATGCTGTAGGCTTCTCATCTGGTGTGAGGTGAACGATGATCACTCCCCTAATCATGATAATTAGATGATGCATCGTTGCTCGACTGTCGACGTAATGTGTCTCAACCATGCCTACGTCGAAGGGCCCTCCTCAACTGCGCCACTAAGTTGGTGGCTCCTACGACATGCCGCATCAAGGTCAACATATCACGTGGCATGCCTCTCCACATCGCTATCAGCCTATCATCGACATGTATCTCTCTGATAGTGGCTGGTCTGACTCCCTCCTCCACAAACAGTCAATATAGTTGGTCACCTAATTCCATCCTAAATATAGTATCAGGCCTGTGCCTCACACCAATTGGTACCTGTGCAACATGAGGACCAGGTCTATCTGCACCGGCCTAATCCTTGATATCTGCCATCTCCTTATCGTCATGAGGATCTACACCTGGTTCATTTGGTGGCGGTGGCATCTCATTGCAATAAAATGACCCAATGTCTACAAAATATATAGAAGTACACTACACTAATTAGACAATTTCATTAAATAGTTTAATAAAAACAAGTTAAACAACATGTTAGAATAAATTTAAAGAAAACGCTAATATTACCTCTGTCATCCGGCGGGTCATCATCTATGAAGAGGATGCTGGCACACCCTCGCTAATCCAAACCAACAAATGGACAGGGACGAAAATGAATCCATACTCATCAACACTAGCTAGCAACTCCAGTGCATCATGTGATATCCTCACGGAAAAGTCTGACTCGCCCCTCTTGGGCATCATCTGTCCCCACATCTGCATTTGTACATGCAGCATCAGCCTACAAGGCTGCCGAACAAAAGTAGGCCTCGTCTTTGGAAACCTCTCAAAAAATAAACAAAATAGGTCTGAAGAAAAAAGGAATTTCACCTCCTTTCCACCAAATGAAGCAATACATAAGTGACCACCGGAGACCTGAAAATCTTTAGGAGACAGTATATCGGCGCTAATGTATCTCTGGGAGTACACCAACTGACTCTTTTCTGCATAGCCAATGGGGACCTCTAGGAATGAGAGAAAATATTTTTCTCTCCTCAATAAGCCAGTAATAAAATATATTTCCTCCTTAGTGGGCGCGTACCACTAGTTAGGACCAACCTGGAAATCCTTTCGGTGGGCATTCCACCTGAAGATAAGTTTTCGCAATAACCCACCATGACCCTTCAGAGATGTAGCCTCCTCATAGAACTTGAGGAGGCCTACCTCCCCTAGGAGTGCCTGGGTGGCTGCTGTAATAGGGAGAGGGTACATATATCTCTCCCTCTCTCGTGCCTCCCACATGTGAACCACGTTATATTGGTCCACCACATGTTTTTGTTCTTTCTCTTCTCTCCTTTGACGTTGCTGAATGATTCACATATTAAATAAATTTTTTTTATTAAATGAGACATGTATTTACAAATATATATATATATATATATATATATATATATATATATATATATATATATATGAAAGAAAAAAAAAAACAGTCGGTGCACCCAAAAAAATAGGCATCATTAGGTGATTTTTGAGGTCTAAAATGGGCCTCTTAAGGAAATTATAAAATAACAGTGGAAATAATAAAATAAGGTTTGATTACATCATCAAATTTTAGAGTGAAAAAAGAAAAAACTACTTTTTCAACTCGTTTTTTCAACTTATATCCCTATGGGTTTACTCAAACTTTGAGCGGGAAGAATTACTAGATGCATAATTTGATTCCTCATCCAAGGAGTACCCATGTTGCATACTTTCGATGGACCTTGATACACGAAAAAATAGAAATACATGAAAAACATGATTGCAATCATGTTTTTCATGTATTTCTCATTTTCTGTGTAGCATGGTCCATCGAAAGTATGCAACATGGGTACTCATTAGATTAGAAATCAAATTTTGCATCCAATGATTACTCTCGCTGGAAATTTGAGTAAAACCATAGGGAGATAAGTTGAAAATACGAGTTAGAAAAGTAGTTTTATTATTTTATTAGTATTAATCTTTTTACTTTTTTACCCCAAAAATGGTGAATCATCCCCCATGGTTGACATCATCATCTTGAATCCTATTGGTTCTTATAAAGTTTATTTTGGTTGTACATTTTTCTTAGGAGGCCCATTTTAGACCTCAAAAGTTCTCTAATGGCACCGGTACCAGTGCATTTGTTTTTATTGTGCGCCGGCCGGGCGCCTGGAAATTTGCAGCGCACCGTACATCATGACTTCTACTTTCTCAAGCGGTGCGTTGACTAAAATATCCATCCTAGGGCGAATAATTTAGTCAATGCACTATCAAACTTCAGATAATGGTCAAGGGTGTGTTCGTTTAACTGATCGCACAGTTCACTATGTACAAATTCAGGAGGGCGTGCGCTGACCAGGCTACTCACCCCGGGGCAGATAGTTTCGTCAACGCACTGCCCTCCTGGCATAATTACATGATAAATAGTGCAGTGTTATAACCAACCACACCATTGAATATGTACCAGTATCAGGAGGGCGGTGCACTAACCAAACTATGTCCCTTGGGGTGTATAGTTTAGGCAACGCACTGCCCTCCTCACATCACTACATGGTCAACGGTGCGGTTGTTTACATGACCGCACTATTGACTATGTCCAATTTCAGGAGGGCAGTACACTAACCAAAATATCTGCCCCAGGTCGCATATTTCAGTGAAATTACAGCGATTTCAAACTTGGACATGGTCAATGATGTGGCCGGGTAACCAACCGCACCACAATTTCTATAATTTTAAAAAGGCATCGTGCGTCATTTTGGTACTGCCCCGAAACTGGTGTGGATACAGTTAGCACTGGTTGTGGTGCAACCTATAAATTTATAGGCAGCACCGCGAACCGGTGCGAGCCGAACTGCTCGAGTGCACCACGCGGGAATTTTTTTTTTAATAGTGAATTTTAAGTTATTTTACAAAATTAATCCACTAAAATTTTTAATTATGGAAAAATAATTAAAATACCTATACATTTGGGCATCGAGGAGGCATATTTGCTGTAGAATTTGCAAAACTAAAATTGCCCACCATTTTCCAAAATTTCAAAATGGAGATGGTGGGCAATGGACAACAGCAATGCATATAATGGGAGCATCGATGGCAAGGTGTCTCACACAAGGTAAATTTTCACCGGTGCTTGAGAGATCTAGAGCATTGAAAAGTGAAAAATGCGGATTTTTGGCCATAATTTTTTTTTATTTAACCTTGTTCCCGTGTGTGGGTTTTTGAGGCACACCGGGCTATTTCAGTTTTTGCATGGGTTTTTAGGACACACTGGGGCTAAATCTGTGTAGAGCGTTGATGCGCTACAGTAATTAAATGCACCAGGAGGGTTTTTACGGAGAGCATCGTGCCCTGGTGTGCCCATTGTAGTATGCACTGATGCTTTTCTAGTGGAACGCACTGGTGTGGTGTAGGATGAGAAACGCACCGGATAAAAAACATCCACAAAAACCTTCACCCGCCAACCTCCTCTAGTAACCTCCACTACAAACATATGTCTAGGCTATTTTTATAATTGGTTCCTCAAAAAAAATTTCTAGAGGGTCTTTTCCTTGTAGTGAGCATCATGGGTAATCCCCCCCTTTCTCATCTGTAGGGCAAGCATCCTCTCAAGGTTTGGCTTAAATGAAAAGGAATCAAAACCCTTGATTAAATTTCCTCTTGGAATCATCACGAAAATTCTTGGGATGGATGGAATCCCCTAACATTTCCCCCTAAGCTTCTTCAACAATGGAACCTTCTTCTTCACCATCTTAAGGGAGCAACCCCTATTAGCTTTAGACAGCAAGATAATTTCAAATGGATTCAAATTGGTAAATAATAGTCAGTTAAGTATGGGTATGGGAAAATTGAAGAAGATCATCAACAACCTATTTGGCCTTTCTAGAAGTTAGTATGGAAAATTGAAAGTGTCCCAAAAATCAAAGTTTTCACATGGACCATGCTCAAAGGGAAAATTATTACAACGGATAATCTCAGAAAGCGAGGTATTCATGGTCACTCCATTTTCCCCTTCTTCTCTAAAGCAAAGGAAACTATTTTCCATATATTTATCACTTGTGAATTTTCTATCAATTATTTACAAACTTTGGGTAGCCCTCTCCAAGTCCATGTCAACTCTAATCTTAGCTTAACTAAATTTTTTTCCAATTGAAAATCCAACTATCCATATCCCTTTAAAACCAATAACATTCTTAAGTTCTTCTAGACTTGCCTTCCATCCTTCTTATGATTACAGATCTGATTAGCCAGGAATAAGTGCATCTTCCAAAATTTAAAGTCTAAAGTTAGAAAAATTTTGGCCAAAACCTAGAGTCTCTCCATTGAAGTAATTCTATCAAAATGGAACAATAAAATTGATGAAAATATCCTCCCAGATGAAGAGAGACATTGGTTCAAATTTTCTCTGTATCAACCTCCAATATTGGTTTGCTTTCCCGGGAGAACTCCCTTTAAATCAGATAAACGGAAGATTCGTTTGAACAAGTAGGATTTCTCTTTCTGGAAAAAATCTCTTAATAGGCCCTACCTCTTCTTTGATGGCACCTCTAAATCAAACCTCGGTCTTGCTGGAGCTAGAGGTCTCATTTTTTATCATTAGGGATCAATCTCTGTCTCTTTTTAGTGGGGTTTGGGTGCTGAATCCAACAACAGGGTTGAAGACTATGGCTTTCTATTGGGTGCACATATTTTTTGTGATGAAAATTACATGAATCCGATTGTATTTGGTGACTCAGAAATTCTTATCCAGCATATGGTTAAAATAATGACCACCAAGAAATTTGACCTTGCTCAAATTGGTTCAAGGATACAACATTATATGAAGAATCTTGGAGAGATCTCATACTATCATGTTCTCAGAGAAACTAATGTCAGAGTTGACGATATAGAAAATAAAGATTGTAATAGACCCCAAGGAGAGGTCAAAATCAATGAGGATATCTTCCTAAAATTCATTCCATGATTTCTTCTATATTCTCATGCATAATTGAAATCTCCCCATCTAAGTCCACTCCCATATAAGTCCTTTCTCAATCGAAATCTACAAAAAATATCTTATATTCAATGCTCCAACTCCCAAGAGTATAGGAGACCCTCATTATTTTCATACCCTTTTTATTTTTTGCAGACCAAATAACTATATGTGTTTTTCCTCAGGGTTCACGGGCCCTTGTTCTGCCCTCCTCGCTCTTTATATTTCCCCCTTTATTCCCCTCCATGTATCTTCGCGCTTCCATCTCAGCTCCCTCATCCCTTCTCGCCTCTCTAATTTTGTTTTGTCCCTCATCCTTGCAGAGGGCCTCCATTTCTCATCTCTTTGCATCCATGTAGCGCTCTTTCTTTTTATTTTTTTCTCCTTATATCTGAGCCTATAGAGTCCCAAATATTTTTTCAATGGATCCGCTCAATTTTTCTCCCCACTACAACAATATTAGAGAACAGTTCGAACATATAAAAATGTTTCATAACCAATGGAAGGATCAATGTTCTTCTGAACTTGGGTTTCTATTCCATCAATGCACATCCCAAAGGAATGACATTGACAAGCTCAATCAATGTTACGCTCATATTGAGCATGCTCTCTAGTCTCTGCAAGATATGATTGGAAATAATTTTGGGGAGAACTCAAACTCAAATGATCATTGGAGTGGGTACTAGCAAACGGAAGAAGAATCGATCAATAAAGAATGAAAGGAAGAGATAGTTTTAGTTTGGTCTCAAAACCCTTTATAATTTTCTCTTAATAAATCAGAACTATTTCCCTATATATTCATTGAATCACTCCTTAGTTAATCATGAATAGAAAATGTATTATGTTGCTACAGAAATATGTTAGAACATATAAGCAAAATGTAGTAGGTAAACTAGGAATTTTTCAACTTCATGTAAAAGCATGAATCAACATATCTAGGAATTTTGCTCCGGCTTCCTTCCCAATCTTCTCCAAAATTTTGTATTATGGATTTTATCTCCCTCCTTTTTTCAAATGAATATATCATAACTGACTTTGTTAAAAAAAATAAAGCAATTTTTATAATAAAAAAATAACCCTGTTTTGATGTTAATAGTGTAAGTCGATTATAAAATGTATTTTATAACCTAACATTAAGTATTTTCATAATATAGTATTGACAATGTAGATTGGTTATAAATATTTAATCTATACAAATCTTTAATTCAATGTATGTTGATAATTTAAAATACATTAAGGGTAGTTGTCATATATCTCATTTGATGTATAAAATAATTTAGTGTATATCAATGTATCACAATATTTTCTTCCTTTTGAAATAGATTCAACAACATTTAGATCCAAAGGAAAGTTGTGAGCATTATATTCATGCATAACTTCCATAACTAATCTATGATATGTATGTGTAATTAAATTGGTATATGATCTGATATAATAAATAAATGTACATTAAAAGTAGCTATCACATATCTCGACAATTTAGATAATATTTATTTTATAAATTATAGTTTAAAAATTATTTTCATGATAATAAAATTGAATGGATAAATTTATTATATAAATAAAATCATAATTTATTTTATTTAATTATTTAATATATAAAATAAATTTATTTTAATATAGGTCATGGGAAATGAAAAAGAGCAGGGGAAGAGCATGTCTTATAGTCAATAAGTCAATGGTTAAGTCTTATGGATATGTTGACTATTATAAATGATTTTGGGTTTCTCTTTCATTATGAAAGTAAAATATTAAAGAAAAATTTACATATATATATAATTTTCTCAATGTCTATACATTCACGATTATTTAATATTAAAAAATCAAAATTTCCTAATTAAAAATCTACAAAATAAAAACAATAGATTTTAAGCTTGTATTATTTCATTTAAGATGGTATTATTACGACCATTCCCAAACACTAGTACATAATGTTACAAATTTGTTGTGTGGGACCTAAAATTCAAATATTGCATTAAATATGAGCAAAATGTTCTCCCTAAGAAGGGAGTTAAGGTGTTACATGTGTGGTTTATGTTCTTCCATGGAGAAAATTTTGCAAAACCAATGAGATCATGAGGTTGAACTTATTTTTGCAATGATCTCTAATTATGAATATTTATATTGAAGTAATGATTAGGAGCATGTGTTTTTTCTGAAGGAGTTATAGGTTTAAAATGAGAGGGGTAGAGTATGTATTTCTTTGTACACTTTAAAAGTCAAATCCTTGCTCACAAGGAGATCTTATACACCAATTTGGTCTCTCTCTTAGCCATAACCTTAAAATTGGACAATAATAAACGTGGGAATAATGCTTGCATTAATACATAGGTAGATTGGTTTATTGAGTGGATTGTGTTGTTGAGATATTTTCTCAACAACAATCTCTTAGTTTAGAAATTGTTAGAGCTCATAAGCATATATATGTGCCACGTAATTTGATTTTGATATGGGTGAATATACGAATTTATTTGTGAGTATTTTTGCACATGTCTTCTCCTCCAATTTCCTTTTTGGTATCAGAGCCTCTATGGGACTGACTCCCTCCAAGAGGGCCAAGGAAGATGGAAAAAATTTGAGGATTAAATTTGTCCTTTGTACATAGTTAGTCAGCATGTGAGGGTTTTTTTTCCTATTATTTCAGTGTTTAATTTAATATTTCTTTTAGTGTCTCCGTGGGGTGTGATTGGAAGGAGTAGCCAAAGAAGCAGCCACCAAGTGTTCATGACATAGTTGTGTCATCTCATTGTTCCTTTCTATGTGTGGAGTGAACATTCTGCAACAGACATCTGTTGTGTTAAATTTTTGGTTGATCGAGAGATACTTTGGGTGTACTTTCTGTGGTGATGATCGTAGTGGGTGATCGAGTGTGGTGTGTTTCCTACCCAAGGAGAAGTGAAAATTGAACGTCGTGAAAAATCGTTGTCTATTTTGATTGGAGAAGTGCACCTTTTTTTCTTATGTTTGGGTTCTCACTTCCCCATAAAACCACATTTTCTGAGACTTGCAATTTTGTAAGATAGGGATCGATGTTGGAATTGCTTGTCTAAGACTTTATATCTTCAAAATTGTCCAGAGTGTTATCCTATTGTAGATGTGCAATATTGGCATAAATTGCAGAACCAGTCATTTCACTAACTCGAGTGGCATTTTCTCTATGGCTAACTGCACATTTGAAATCATCTAAGCCACCATTAGAATTTTTTCACTCTGATTCCTTCTATGTCAGCCAAAATATGCCTGCGCTCTCTGGAATGATCAATTAAATTTCAGGCGTGAGGTTTCTCTTTGTCTATAATTTGAGATAGCAAATTCCAACGCTATCGGAGGCCTTCAGATCAAAGTGTCAGTAGACCTTATTACAAATATTTTTAAGGACGAAAGGTTAAACTCTGATGAGGATTGCCTTGCAGTGGTCATAGATCTCGCAGATGATAAGAAACATTGAACATGTCATCTGAAGCTTGTCTCTTGAACATAACTAGAAACAAGACAAAAGGGCAGAGGTATTTTATGGATCGTGAGCTCATACACAACCTTTGGAAGGAAACCAAATTGCTATAGGAGTGATTTGACTGATCTAAATTGCAATAGATTTCCCCGAGTGTTTTTCAATGCGATGCTTAATGGCCATGGGGATAGCACTTTGTTTTCTAAACAAAGAATGTGGAGAAAAAAATCAAACTATCCAATGGTTGTGTTGATCTATGTAGGAGGCATGGTTTTGAGTCATTAATTATTAGTATATGTTATATTTATTATTGTGAAGAACCAATTAATGAACTGAAAAATATAACTAAACTAGTGGTTCTCCACATTATTCGGTGCTGAGAGAATGCATCACTAGATTAATTGTGTGAATATGTTCTATGCTGATGAACCTTATTGTGCTTCGAGCTTCAAGATCATCGTTTACAGGTTATGTTATGAGATCCTTGTATGTAGAAATGTCAGTTGCATAATTGACTATTGAAAATATCCAGTACTCAGACAACTCACCTATACAACTATCAAAAATGTAGTTCGTTGCATTTTTATAGATGGGAGTTTTTCCATAGGATGGTCTAGTATCGAGTTTTTTCTTTAGAAGACCGAGAAGCGTCAATTATACAAAGTTGGTCAAAGATGGTCATAGGCGTTTATGTTTTAAACGGAGTTTAGGTAACGACTCAAAGATGAGGTGGTGAAGAAATAACAGTGTTTGTGAGATTCCAGAGTGGATATGAATGTTGATGAAGACCAGTAAGACAAATATGTGGACTATAATTTGTGTTTCATGTAATAATGTAATGTAAGCATTAAAAGGGGGACTTGGAAATAATTATTAAATTAGTAAATAGGTAGATTGGATTCTTGACTGGATCTCAACAACAATCTCTTGGTTTAGAAACCCTTGGATCTCATAAGCATTATATATGTGCCATGTAATTTGGTTTTGATGTGGGTGAATATACAAATTTATTTGTGTGTAATGTGTGCACATGTATTCTTCTCCAGTTTCCTTTTAATAATAATAAACACATTCAATCCCATAATAAATGAGATTTCAAAAGACTGTACTCTTATTTAATAAGTAAAGTGATTAAATTCATTTTTATTTTATATGAAATATTTTGATATTGTGAAAAAATATATATAGAATAATAAAATTTATAGAATTTAATTATTATCATAGCGTTACATCTTGCATAGTATAGAGGAAGAGTAAATGCTATGAGTAGTCCTTTTTTTCATTTTTATTGGATTCAAAGTATGGAAAATTTAAACTCTTTGCACAACAAATTATCTTTTTTCTCAATGCTATAATTCCAAATGAGTTGATGATGAATGTCATATATGAAATATTTGTTTGAAGAAACTTTCTCCGAGTAGTTATTATCATAAATGAAATTATCATAATTGATCTTTTTGGATTTAGTTATCATGAATTTAGTCTTGTTGATATTAATAATCATACCCATCTTGGAGTAGTAATCATGGAGGATTTTAGGCTAGCTACTTTTCGATATTGTCATGGCTCTCTAGCTAAAAAAATGATATGGTCAACATATAGGATAAGAGTAATGACCATACTAGTGAACTTGGGACCATCACATCTTGGAGCTTCCACACAGCCTTTTAGTTTATCAATTTAAATTTCAAAAAGGGTAGGGGATAAGGGACATTCTTTCTTAACTCCGATATTGCATGTAATTTCTTATGACCAACCCTCGGTGGTCCTGATCTTGGCAATATCATTATCATATAGCCTAATCAGAACAACCCCCAACTTGGGATGGACCATTATCTCTTGCAGCCTCTTCGATAGCTTATCCCGATGAATGGTGTCGAAAGTTTTTCTAAAGCCTTATTATTGTGGAATTCCTCTACAATTATCCTAAAAGAAACAAGATGGTCTATAATTGAGTGATGCCTCCTAAATTCAACTTGCCCTTTAGCTCGTTTACCATGGCTTTCAAGCCAAAGACTAATCTTTTTTTCCAATATAGATCTAAAGGAAAATTAACCTACATGATATAAATGTAAGTTAGTTTATCATATTTATTTTGACAAACTATTTTATTAAAATATTTATGACAATTTACAAATCAATTGGTGTGAGTCACAAAATGAATAATAAAAATAAATTTCATTTTTATAATTTATATAAATTTATTTTATCCATCACAATGCAAATTTTTGTTAAGATTTACATTTAAAAAAAATATTTAATCTTTAAAAAAACTATCCCTCTTAATATTTAATAAATTCAAAATATATATGGCAAATTATCACATCAATACCATTTTGTCACATAATAATATTTTAAATAGTTAAAAATATAACCCAAATCGAATATGATAGAGGATCTCACTTATGCTTGAAGTATTATGCTTTGAAATGTACGACAAAGCTTGGGCCAAAAAAATAATTTGTCCACCTTCTACCTGTAGGCCAGCGTACACTGCGGCCCAGCTTTAACCGGGTTCTAGATTTCTATCACAAATTTACTTGGGTTATCATTTGTCTATATTCAATATAGACAGTAGGGTTTTGGTGACTGCCTCATGGCTCGGGCATGCTCTTAGATTTTATAAACTTGTTTGGGATTAGAAACTAAACTGGTTTGATTTAGTATACAAAAAATTATTAAGTTAGCACAAATTTATTTTCTCAGACAAGTCATTGCATACCAATTAGGCAGTTATTGTGTAACTCACGAATACGTATATGTTTAGATTTAGGCTTGCCACGAAATGCACAAAGGAGAAGAAGACTCATCCCAACCAATGCTAACGACAACTATTAGTTCTTCTTTCGAGCCAATTTTCCTCTTCCATAATAGTTGTTTGACATTGATTTACAAGGTATTTTCGAAAGCATCAAGACTGCACAAATCTAATCCAAAAACTCAAAAATCTCTAGGGGTTCCATTGGTTCCAATTAGCTTAAGAACATTCTAATTGGTAGTATCTTACTTGATGTGGAGATATTTCTGGTGTTTTTTTTTTCTAATATGAACCGATGAGTATTTTAACAAGATCACAAAGTGTGAAAAATTTTGTAAGATTTTAATAAAAACAATAAGGTTTTTGGAAAATCTAAATTAAATTAATTATAGTTGTTAAAGATTTAAAATTTTGAGTATCACGAAATTTTTCGTGATATTGGATCCATTTCTATTATGAAACAATTATTTAAACACTCCAATAATTAAGTTTAAAAATAAAAATAAAAACATTATATACTTTGACAATCCCCATTACATATGTGGGAATTGTCTTCATTTACGCTCTCACAAAATCAATCTCAACTTTCCATTATCAACCTTAATTTTTATTACTCAAATTAAGTGCTCTTTTGTATAAACTTTTTGAAGTGTCAAACCAAGTCTTTTTGAATTCCCAAACTAAGTGTTTTTATATATTTAAGTTTTTTTGTGTTTGAGTTTACCAATTTATAAATTTTCAAGTTAAAATGACTTGGTAAATATATGAATAAATTTAATTTTATAAAAAATAAAAAATAAAAATAGAATATTATAATTTTAATTTTAATTAAAAAAAATCTTTTAGGAAATAAAAAAATATTGGACAAAAGCAAGACACCCAAATCAATGGAATCTTTTAATCAAATTCATTGAGTGATGCATTTGTGACAATGCATTATGTTTGTTTGTTGAATTCATGAACATGCGTGGAAGATGTGAGTTTCAAATATATTAGGCATATGGTAACTTGTACATGACATCAACAAATAACCAACTTGCCCATGGGCCATTGTTACACAGTAATTTGTCACCATCCCTGCAATCCCCGTCCCGCACATTGGAGGGCTCATTTCGTGACCTGTGAGCAGTGACATGGCTTGAAACCACTTTCATGACATCCCTTTGAACAAAAGCTTTCATTGCCCTAAAGACATCTCCTTGTGAAAAACCCTAAAGATGGCCCTTTTTTGCATTGGCGCGGGCAGACAGTTCAATACCCACGCCAATGGGGAAAATCCTTCAAAGAGGTCGCGCCAATTGTCTCAGAGTCGCACTCGCGCCAGCCAATTTAAGGAGTATTTTTTAAAAACAAATGGCGGAAGCTTCGTCCTAACCAATTCATGAACTAGTATCTATCTTGAGTTGGGAGGTTTGGCTCCGGATTTCCATGTAGAGGAAGTGGTTTGCCACCTCTCATGGAAGCTTCCTTGAGGATAGGGCCAATCCCATAATTATAGGGATCCCAACTCCCCTTCCTCCATCTATAAAAGCTTGCCCATCTCCATTGCAAGCTAGTCTTCAAGTTCCCAAATTCCCAAGAGCCTTATGCTGCAAGAGCCTCCATAATTCCCTTAAGGCCAAATCCAAGCAAGGAGACTATCGTCGAGATCCGAAGAGAGAGGTTTGTCCCATCCTTGACAGGCTTTTCAAGACGTGTTCTGCTAGCGACCCGCCGAAGGAGAATTCAGCGTCAGAACTATGGTTGTATTCTTCATTTGATTGATTAATAATAAACAACTATTGGTTATGGTCCCACTCTTGTTGTTATTTATGATGATGAGTTATGTCCTTTCTGACTGACATATAGTTGCATCTACTGGATTTTACGCTTGCGTTTGTTTTGTTTCTCACATGTGCAGGTGTCCTATCACGGAGATCATGGGGATTGTGATCTGCCGAAGCTAAGGAACGGGAGCGCTACCTCTTCTACAAACAACAGCGTTGGATTCCAGTTAAGCCTTCATCGCTTGTTGGTTTATTTGCAATTAGGAACCTGCACTATAGCGTGAATGATTGTTGCTAGAACCGGTCTGGGCTAGTAGGGATCGCCTCTGTCCGCAGAGGGGATTTACCTCCACAACAGCCATAAATACACGGGGGTTGTATATGTCTGTCTTTGGATAACTGGCCTACCAAAATCCAATAGTGGGCATATATAGCCCCGTGCATTTATGGCCCATTGGCAGGCTAGTTATTTTCAGTCGTACAAGACCAGATTCACAAACTATAAAAAATCCAAACACAGGGCCATCAATAGTGTTTACACAAGTCTATTATTGTCATTGATATCCCTCCATATCGTGAGAAAGATGTATCTACTTGCCAATCATCCCTATATTAACCTCACCTTCACCCCCAACACATCTCATTCTATTCATATGTATGTATTGTATTGCATTTTTTTGTTACATTGGTGCTCCCCATTGTTGACAGACTGCCATCGCAGCTATTGCGTTCAATGGGAAGATACGCACGCCTGTTGAGATTCAACAAGATGATGAGCCTAGTGAAAATTAAGCACCTTCACTAGGTGGGGCCCACATGCTATTTTTAGGTGTATGTCTATTTTTATAATGGTGGGCATATTCTAAAATTAACAAGATGCTGATTCTAGATGGTTGAGAAAATTCTATCTTTAGATGAGTTTCTATTTTTAGAACATGGGTGAAATCTATTTATAGATCGCATATCTAAAAATAGAATGCATGTCGATTATTATTAGCCCTTAATGATAATCAAACAATAAATAATAACTTATTCTCTTGGAGCACTTGATTTCAGTTAACTGATGTGGAAAACCAGTTCGCTGAAGGAATTACGAGTTGCAAGGTTGGTTGGTGACTCATGCATGATGGAATTCATTGTAACTGAGTGTGACACAGTTGTAACAGAGTTGGAAGAGTAGTTATAGGATTTTTTATTTAGCTTAACTCAGTTAAGTGATTTAAACTCAGTTGTACTAGTTGTAACTAAAGATACACTAGTGAAAGATGAGTGAATTAATTATTTAATTAATTCACAAGTAGTGTCTTACTTGCAACTAAATAAATACAACATTTAGCTACTTGCATGTCAGATCCAGTGGAGACCCAGTGGAGAGATAGGTGAATGGGTGTGTTTGACTATCAGTTGTGACTATAGTGATGCATTCAATGCATCCACACACACATTGGAGTTGCCAATGAGGATTGCGCAGTCAAAGCAAGGCAAGATCAAATTCATTCAGGGATCTTCTTCAGCAGGGATTGTGCAGTGGAGGCAGGCTGTCAGGAGGCAGTAAATTGGTGCATGTGTGAACCAATTTTTGTATGACAGTGTGAGACGATTGTATATTGTACTAAGAGCTCTATGAGCTGAGCTTTGTATGAGATTGTTTCATGATTCCATGATATACATAATATATGATAGTTGGGGATTTTAACTTTAAACTTTCCCGATAAAAATTCTTGTTATGTGCGATTGATTTTTCTTCATATGTTTGCAATTGGCGATTTAATTTCCGCAAAGAATTGAGTAGAAGGATTACGTATTTAATAGTGGATTTAATTGTTAGATCAGGGGAGTCTGTTAATATACATGCATATGGTATATAATTTCTACATGGTATCGGAGCAGTGTTAATCACTGGAGATTGCAATAATGAAGTAGTGTTGAGTTGTGTTGGTGGAAAAATTCAAATTTGTTACAAGATTTTCTTGGTGCGACATTTGAGTAAACATTGAAATGACTTTCAATGGGTTGCGGTTGGAGTATGCACTTCAGTACAGCTTGAAATACATAGCTTGGAAGGACAGGATGGAAGCGATGCTTGAAGATAATGGCTTGAAGGAGTTCATTGATAGTGATGTTCCTAAGCCCACTTCGACGGATGTTGCATTACTTGATGCATGGTAAAAGAAAGTAGCGAAGATGAGAAGAATTATGTTGGAAGGTGTGAAATTCCATATTGTGTCAGGCCTTGATGAGAAAGCCACTCCATTTGCAATGTGGAAGGATTTGACAGATCTTTTCCAAAGCAGTAGTGACCATAGGAAGTTGGCGCTGAAAGATAAACTTAGAAAAATCAAAATGGAGAAGGGCGATAGTATTTGAAAGTATCTCACAAAATTTGTCCAATGTAGGGATGAGATGGGGAGTGTGGGAATTACAGTTGCTGATGATGACTTGGTGAGCTTGTTTCTCCTTGGACTTCCGAAGAGTTGGCACAGTTATCAAAACTCTATCAATGGGCGGGAGAAACTGCCAGATTGGGAACGACTTTGGCTGGATCTAGTGCAGGAGGAGATAAGGCAGAGTACCAGGGATGGCTCTTCATCAAAGCATGATGATGAAGAGGATTGTGCTTTGGCCGCCAAAGCGAGGAAAGGGAAGGGGAAGAAATTTCATCCAAAATCTGAGGCTAAAGGCAAGAAGTTGGATTTGTCCAAGGTGAAGTGTTTTCACTCTCACGAACATGGGCATCTCGCCACTAACTGCCCACAAAAAAATAAGAACAAGAAGGTTGTTGGAGTTGCAGCTGGTGAGGCCCTTGCTTCGCAATTTGAACTTTATTTGTCTTTGATCGCATGCTTGGTTTCAAGCACAATGGGATCGGTGTGGTATCTTGATAAGGAGTTGTGTAGTGAGATAAGGATTTGTTCAAGGACTTGGAGGAGAAAGATCTCCAAATGCATATAGAGATAGGTGCTGATGGATGATACAGTGCGACTGAAATTGGTACCATTACCTTTGAGAGGGAGTCAGGTAAACCATTTATGTTGAAAGATGTTGTGCATGTTCCAGGTCTAAAGAAGAACTTGGTCTCAGTCGCGATGTTGGAGGACAAAGGTTATGACATTGTTTTCAGAGATGGAAAAGCTTTCCTGTGACATAAAACAACGGGTCAAACCAAGAGGATAGGGATTTGAGTTAAGAATCTCTATAAGCTAGAGGTAGATGGATGTGCTGCAATGGTGGGCAAAGAAGAAGAAGTGATGAGCCGGGATGAGGGCAAATTATGGCACAAGAGATTGGGCCATCTTCACCATGGCGCCCTGAAGATTTTGTAGCAGATTTCTACTGGACTTCCCAAGGGTATACTTGCGCAGATAGATCACTGTAAGGGATGTACTATGGGTAAGTTTGTGAAGACCACCTTTCATGAAAAGGAGAACCGTGCTTCGGTGATCTTGGAGAGAATTCACACAGACATGTGTGAGCCATTCTCGGTTGCTTCAACAACAAAGCACAGGTATTATGTTATTTTTGTTGATGACTATTCTTGTAGATGCTGGATCTTCTTCATGCAAAAGAAGGATTAAAAATTCTCAACGTTCTGTGAGTTTAAAGCACTGGTGGAGAAGGAGTCAGGGAAGTAAGTGAAGGCTCCGCGAAGCGATAAAGGTGGTGAATATATCTCAAATGAATTCAAAGACTTCTGTAGCAAAGAAGGAATTCGAAGAGAACTAACTCATAGCACCTCATAACCAACAACAGAATGGGGTCACGAAGAGGAAGAACAAAATGATCGTGGGTGTTGCACAAGTTGTGCTGCATGATCAGGGCCTACCAATGCACTTGTGGGTGGAAGCATGCAACACTGTGGTTTATGTGCAATTTGTTGTCCTCATAGAGTACTTGGCATGAGTACACCTGAAGAAGCTTTTACTAGTAAGAAACTGGATGTTTCTCACTTTAATATTTTTGGCTCATCTGTTTATGTTCATGTGACCAAAATGCCAAGCAAAGCTAGAGCCGACTGCTGAAGTTGGGATATTTTTGGGGTACACAGAAACACCCCATAATTATCGTGTGTATTTTCCAAATATTAGGATGACTGTGGTGCAACGAGATATAAAATTCAATGAGGAGAAATCCATGAAGTTGTCACTTGAGAGGGAGCTACACTTGCATGCAGAGGAGGAACTGCTTGTTCCCAAAGATGAGCCTCAAGATGTGGATCAGCCACAGGAGGAGGATCATGGAGTGGAGGAGTCCACTCACATATAGCCAAACATCATAACTGGCATAAGGTGTACCACAGAAGCTGAGAGGCTGAAGCTTGATGCATCACAGAATGTAGGAGTCCCTACTTCACAGAGCAGACAAAGACAATCTCTTGACCGATTCACTAGATACATGGCTCTCATGAGCAAATGTATTGTGATAGAGCCATCTTCTTTTCAGGAAGCAGTGCAGGAGCCCACATGGGTAGAGGCAATGGTGGAGGAGTATGACTGCATTATCAGAAACAATGCTCGGGAAATTGTTCCAAGGCCGGTTGATAAATCAGTGGTAGGTTCAAGATGGATCTACAAGGTAAAGCAAGTTGTTGATGGGAGCATTGAGAAGTATAAGGAAACTTTTTTTTCCTGGGGCTTCTCACAAATCGAGGGGATTGATTATGAAGAAACCTTTGCACCTGTCACACGGTATTCTTCCATAAGGACCATCCTTGCTCTCTCAGCGCAGATGGGTTGCCACATTCATCATATGGATGTGAAGACTGCGTTCCTTAATGGGATCATTGAGGAGGAAGTATACATTGAGCAGCCTAAAGGATTTGAGATCTTCAGCAGCGAGTCGCATGTGTGCAGACTCAAAAGAGCGTTGTATGGGCTGAAGCAAGCACCTCGTGCTTGGTACACTTGGATCGAAAATAATTTCACTGGACTTGGCTTCACCAAGAGTGAGGTGGATGCAAACCTATACCAGATTGTGGTGGAGGGTAATATTTTAATCATTATTCTTTATGTTGATGATTTAATACTAATTGGTGATGAGCAACTTATACACTCATGCAAGGAGGACCTTGCAAAGGAGTTCGAGATGAAGGATATGGGCCTCCTTCACTATTTCCTTGGATTGGAAATATGGCAGCGAGAAGGTGAACTGTTTGTGTCTCAAGGCAAGTATGCTCGGGAGATACTCGGTAAGTTTCACATGGAGGACTGCAAACCCATGGATACACCTATTCCAGGAAACTGGAGGAAAGAAGATGCTACATCGATAGAGGTAGTGGATGCTACTGTCTATCGACAGTTGGTGGGTTCGTTCATGTATTTAGTGAATACAAGACCGTACATATGCTATGTGGTGAACCAACTTAGTCAAGCAATGGTTAAGCCTAACAAGATCTTTTGGAAGGCAGGGAAGCATGTCCCGAGATATCTCAGGGGCACATCTGAGTATGGATTATGGTACAGATAAACGGATGAGGTGAAGTTGCATGGCTTCACAGATGCAGATTGGGCAGGCAACCCAACGGACAGAAAGAGCACATCAAGAGGGGTTTTCAGTATCAGATTTACAGTTGTTTCTTGGTACAATAGGAAACATAGATCTTTGGCACTTAGTTCAGCAGAAGCGGAATACATGGAAACAAGTCAAGCTGCATCTGAGGCTATCTGGATGAGGAAGATCCTAGTGGGTTTGTTTGATTCTCATTTAGATCCTACAATGATTCATCGTGATAATCAAAGTTGCATTAAACTCTCGATTAATCCTGTGTTTCATGATAGATCTAAGCATATAGATATCCGGTATCATCATAGCAGAGATTGTGTGCAGTGGAAGATCATGTTGCTTCAGTACCTTCCTATGGAAGATTAGGATGCAGATATTCTGACGAAGGCGCTCAACAAGAGAAAATTTGAATACCATAGAGATAGGATCGGGGTGAAGGATAATCCCTTTCTTGTTGAGAGGGAGTGTTGAGATTCAACAAGATGATGATCCTAGTGAAAATTAAGCACCTTCACTAGGTGTGGCTCGTAGGCTATTTTTAGGTGTACGTCTATTTTTAGAATGGTGAGCATATTCTAAAATTAGCAGGATGTTGATTCTAGATGGTTGAAAAAATTCTGTCTTTAGATGAGTTTCTATTTTTAGAACATGGGCGAAGTCTATTTATAGATCACATATCTAAAAATAGAATACATGTCGATCATTATTAGCCCTTAATGACAATCAGGCAATAAATAATAACTTATTCTCTTGGAGCACTTGATTTCAGTTAACTGATGTGGAAAACCAGTTAGCTGAAGGAATTACGAGTTGCAAGGTTGGTTGGTGACTCATGCATGATGGACTTTGTTGTAACTGAGTGTGACATAGTTGTAACAGAGCTGGAAGAGTAGTTATGGGAGTTTTTATTTAGTTTAACTCAGTTAAGTGAGTTAAACTCAGTTGTGCTAGTTGTAACTAAATATACACTAATGAAATATGAGTGAATTAATTATTTAATTAATTCAAATATGAGTGAATTAATTATTTAATTAATTCACAAGTAGTGTCTTACTTGCAACTACAGAAATATAATAATTAACTACCTGCATATCAGATCCAGTGGAGACCCAATGGAGAGATAGGTGAAAGGGTGTGTTTGACTATCAGTTGTAACTATAGTGATGCATTTAATGCATCTACACACACATTGGAGTTTCAAATGAGGATTTCACAATCAAAGCAAGGCAAGATCGAATTCATTCAGGGATCTTCTTCAGCAGGGATTGTGTAGTGGAGGAAGGCTATCAAGAGGCAATAAATTGGTGCATGTGTGAACCAATTTTTGTATGACAGTGTGAGACGATTGTATATTGTACTGAAAGTTATACGAGCTAAGCTTTGTATGAGATTGTTTTATGATTCCATGATATACATAATATATGATAGTTGGGGTTTTTAGCTTTAAGATTTCCTAGTAAAACATCTTGTTATGTGCGATTGATTTTTCTTCATATGTTTGCAACTAGCGATTTAATTCTCACAAAGGATTGAGTAGAAATATTTTGTATTTAACAGTGGATTTAATTGTTAGATTAGGGGAGTTCGGTAATATACATGCATATGGTATATAATTTCTACAGTGCCTTCGCGACAACAAGGTGCATGCCAATCATGTGGAGAATATTCATGCTCAATGATTAAGAAACAAGGTGTCATGTGATCCAGGTGGATATTGGTGGTCACCCGCCTATTCCACTTGGGGCTCCACCATTGTCTATTTCAGTTTTTCAGTTTCAGCACAGTTTACTATTTTTAGCAGTTTTTCGGGTCCTAAACTTCAGGAGCCGTTTTGAGGCCCTAAACGACGTTTTTTGGGAAAACGGAGAGCAACATGGGTCCTTGGACCAATGTTTCTCATTCCAAATTTGTAGTCCTCGGATAGATCTTTCTAACGAGGTATGGTACGCATCAAACGGAGATCGTATGCCAAAGTTACGCCCCTGGGAAGTTGAAACACCAATTTACCCAAACGGGGCCCATAGTTTTGGCGCTTCATCTCCTAGGGTTAGGGTTTTGGCTGTTTAGGATTTACCATTGTTTCTAAATGATAAATAGGCCCTCAAGCCTCATTGTAACTCAGTTCAGAGGCCTGTAGCCGCCACATCTCTTCTCGGAGATAGCTACCAGCGCCCTAGCTAGTTTTATTTCCATTCTGTCTGTAAGCAAATTTCAGTTCTTTGATATTAATGAAATGAAGTGTTATTTCCGTTGCATCTCTGTATTTATGGTTATATGTTTATTCTGTTGCGTTCTTGCATAAATCCGGATCAGTGGTATCAGAGCGGTCTGCTTTTTCTCGATCCTTCTTTGCATGTCCCCAACGAGGTCGGGGTATAAGGAGCTAGGGCTTGATCTGGTGGAACCTTTGCAAGATCGGCCTCGCAAACCTCGACGGACGCCCATGGGGGACGAAAAGAAAGATGAGGGAGCAGGAGATCCTATCAAAATATTGCTCGAGGAGGCCCTCGAAAGACAAAGGAACGTGATGATGGATAAATTTGCTCAGATCCTTCAACGGCTACCCACCGGCAGCGCATCTGCATCCAGCAGCCACTCTGGAGGCGCGACTCCTTTTAAGGTACAAGTAAATTTTGACATTCCCATATTTGAGGGTCAAATAGATGCGGATGTCGTAGATAGATGGTTGAATCTGTTAGAAGGATATTTCTCGGTTCATGACTTTTCAGACCGGGAGAAGATTATTTTTGCACTCCTCAAAGCTACCCCCCATGTTAAGGACTGGTGGGAAACCTACTGTGAGAACAAGGACCAGACAGAGCCCTCTCTGTTCTCGGCCGTACCAACTTGGAATTATTTCCGAGACACCATCAAGGAACAGTACTATCCCGTGGGGAGCTATGAGGACAAGTACATACAATGGACCACGCTGCGACAACAAAGGGATCAAGATGTGCACGAGCTGACGAATCTGTTCCATACCCTGCGCACAAAGTTGGGTATCAAAGATTCAGAGAAACATTTGGTGCTAAAGTATCGCAGCTGTCTGCACATATACATTCAGGAGGAAATGGAGTTCCTCGGCATCTCCTCGCTTGGTATGGCATACCGGTATGCTGCCAAGATTGAGCAGAAATTCAAACAGAAGAAGCGAGACTTTGGATCTGCGAATCAAAAGCAAGGAAAAGGTGCTTCCAAACCGCAGAACAAAGGACAGAGCCAAGGCATGGCGGCTAAAGACAACCCACCAAAGCCACAAGAAAAGAACAACACCGTAAAGCCAAAGAGGGACACGGGAAAGTGGTGTGAGTTCCATAAGAGCTCCACTCACAACACAAGTGAGTGTCGGGCCAAGCAGTCGCTAGTGGCCGAGATGAGGGCTTCTGAGTCAGATGCATGCTCCGACTCCGAATCAGAACCTGAAAAGGGGAATGAAAAAGGGAAACAGATTATTGATGCGGAGCCCAACGCCGCTGTTGCCACTACAAAGGTCCAGAAGGAGGAACCGGAAGATCCAGAGGAGGAGGAACGTCTCTTCCACTCCCAGATGTGGGTAAAGGGCTCCCCTGTACAGTTCATTGTCGATAATGGGAGCCAAAAGAACCTCATTTCAGCAGACGCCGTGAAGCGGTTGGGCTTGTCGACCACAGCTCACCCACATCCATACACCATCGGGTGGCTTCACCAAGGACGAGATCTCCGCGTCAGCCGGCAGTGTCGCCTTCCCTATAGCATCAAGCCCTTCATGGATGAGGTATTATGTGATGTTGCTCCTATTGATGTTTCTGATGTATTATTAGGACAACCATACTTGTGGAAGTGTCATGCTGTGTATGAGTCTCGGTCTCGTGCTGTTATTGTTACTTTGGGGAAATAGGATTATGCAAGGGATACCGGAAGTGCACCTCTAATATCTCTCTTTAGTTCTTTTCAAAACAGTAGGTATGCTCTTCCCAAACTAGGAAATTCGTTTTACGATGATCCGCCCAGGGAAGAGAGCGTGGCCACGACCTCTAGACGGGGGCTCCTCTTACAGCAGCAAATGGATAAGGGTTGTGGAGGAGTACGGGCGCATATTCACCTCACCCCGCGGGGTTCCTCTGCTGCTTTATCCAGGGTCAAGCACCGATTGATCGACCCCCGGAGGTGCTTGTCTGTGTTCCAGATCTATCGGCGCTGCGCCGCCTTCCCATCTGAAATCAATTCGCGGTCGAGGAGGCACATTGCGAAGAAAGTTCACATCAGACCAAGTTCATCGCCCTGTGGGTAGGTACCCAATCCCACGAATTGATGACCTTCTGGACCAACTCCAAGGTGCAAAATATTTCAGTAAGATCGACCTGAAGTCTGGGTATCACCAGGTACCAATTGAACCCTCTGATGTGTGGAAGAATGCCTTCAAAGCTAAGGAAGGCCTTTTTGAATGGCTGGTCATGCCTTTCGGGTTGACGAATGCTCCCGCAACCTTCATGAGGATGATGGACGACATCTTGCGGCCATTCACCAACTCATTAGTAGTGGTGTACTTGGATGACATTCTGATCTTCAGCAAGACTTGGGAAGAGCACCTTCATCACATCCGACAAGTCCTCCAAACACTGCGGCAACACAAGTTGTGTGCCAATTTGGAGAAGTGCACATTTGGCATGACCCGGGTTCAATATCTGGGATACATTATTGATGAAAAGGGGGTGCATTTGGATCCAGCCAAGATCCAAGTCATTCGGGATTGGCCAGCCCCGACTACTATAACAGAGCTTCGCAGCTTTCTGGGTCTTGCTAATTTCTACCGTAGATTCGTGTTAGGATTCTCTCATATCACTTGGCCCTTGAGTCAAGTCACCAAAGGAGGAGCGAGAGAAAAATTCTTTTGGTCGGAACCTCAACAGAAGGCGTTCAAAGAATTGAAAAATCGCCTCTGTTCTGCCCTGGTGCTCACCTTACCAGACTTGCAGCAGCCATTTGAGATCGAGACAGATGCCTCTCACTATGATATTGGGGTAGTTCTTACTCAATAGGGACATCCAGTGGCATATCACAGTGAGACATTGTCTGAGACAGTTCGCAAGTATCCCACCTATGACAAAGAAATGTATTCCATTGTGCAAGCCTGTCGACAATGGAAGCATTACATTTTGGGGAAGGAAACAATCATCCACATAGACCACCGGCCCCTGTAGTTCATATCATGCACTGCTTGTGCCATTGCCAAACCGACCATCAAGAAGCAAGGCCTATATACTCCACTACCTACCCCTAGTCGACCATGGGAATCCATCTCCATGGATTACATGTCGGGCCTGCCCTCTACTAATAATGGCAATGACTGTGTTTTCATGGTCGTTGATAGATTCTCGAAGATGGCCATTATGGCGGCCTATAAGAAGAATATCACAGCAGAAGCTACTGCTAAACTCTTCTTTGAACGAGTATGGGTGCACTTTGGGATCCCACAGTCTATCATATCAGATCGAGATAGCAGGTTCCTCAGCACATTTTGGTCCAGCCTCTGGTCAATGATGGACACAAATCTCACCAAGTCCACAACTTTCCATCCCCAAACAGATGGCCAGACAGAGGTCGTCAACATAATGATTGTACACATTCTGCGCATGTACAATTCAAAGCATCCACGCACATGGGACGAGAGCCTCCCCTATGTACAACATAGTTATAATCGGGCTCTCCACAGTTCAATCGGCCATAGCCCCTTTCAGGTGGGCTTGGGATTCCAGCCACTATGTCCCATCGACGTAGCCATGCCATTTGCAGCTGCTCAGGCCAATTCAGCTCATGTCCAGTCTGAAGTTGACAAAGCAAGTAGCTTCATCGAGCACATTCAACACATCCGCCAACAAGTTCATGATATATTGGACAGAGCCAATGCCAAGTACAAGCAACGCCATGATCAACACCGGGTGCCACACAACTTCCAGGTGGGCGACAAAGTATGGCTACATTTGCAGAAGGAGCGCCTCACTGGACCCCACCGCAAGCTTCGCCCGCTCCGATATGGGTCGTACACCATCACCAAGGTTGTAGGGAACAATGCATTCGAGCTCAGTATTCCACCATTCCTTGGTCTGCACCCAGTCTTCAATGTGGATCGCCTTCGTCCTTACTTCCCACCTCTACTGAACACCTCGGACATTGCAGAACAACTCACACCAACTGAGTTAAATCCAGACTGCATGGAACAGGCCACCACAGATTGCATCATGGACATGCAAATCAAGAACACTCGCCAGCAGAAGATCCAACTATATCGGGTTGTCAAAGCTGGCCAACTCCTGCACCAAGGAAAGTGGTTCACCAGGGACCAGGTTCAGCAGAAATTTCCTCATCTCATGGAGGAACTTAACGCAATGGGGACCATTGCTTCCTAAGGGGGGAGGAATGATCCAGGTGGATATTGGTGGCCACCCACCTATTCCACTTGGCCCCCCACCATTGTCTCTTTCAGTTTTTCAGTTTTGGCATAACTTACTATTTTTAGCATTTTTTCAGGTCCTGAACTTCCGGAGCCGTTTTGAGGCCCTAAACGATGTTTTTTGGGTTTTTTGGGCATCAAAGCACCAACAAATTTAATGATCAAATTCATCCCAACAGATGTAGTCCTCGGATAGAGCTTTCTAATGATGTATCATGTGCGTCAAACGGAGATAGTATGCCAAAGTTACTTCCCTGGGAAGTTGAAACACCAATTTACCCAAACGGGGCCCATAGTTTTAGCGCTTCATCTCCTAGGGTTAGGTTTTTTGGATGTTTAGGGTTCTCCATTGTTTCTCAATAATAAATAGGCCCTCTTGCCTCATTGTAACACAGTTTAGAGGCCTGTAGTTGCCACATCTCTTCTCAGAGATAGCTACCAGTGCCCTAGCTAGTTTTATTTCCATTCTTTCTGTAAGAAAATTTCAGTTCTTTGATATTAATGAAATGAAGTGTTATTTCCACTGCATCTCTGTATTTATGGTTATGTGTTTATTCTGTTGTGTTCCTACATAAATCCATATCAGAGACAATTGGGATGAGTTTCTAGTAAGGAATCACTTTGAAGAAACCAAGGAGTCTCCTTCTGAAGGAAAACTTATAAGAAGAAGCAGGAGAAGGAAAATTTCCAAATCTGTTGAAACTAAAACTGGTAAGTCCATACAAGAGGACAGTGAGGAGATAATTTCTAAGAAATTTTCTAAAATTGGGAAACAGCTTAAAAAGGAGAATATGAGAAGAAGGTATGCCAAGGAGAGAGGTGAAGGACCATCTCAACCAAGACGAAGCCATAGACTTCGAGGTATATTGAAGAAAACATGGGTTAGACAAACGGGAATAATAAACATTGAGGATGAAGAGAAACCAACTAGTAGATCACCTGAGTACCAGTATGAAGAGGATCTTGATGAAGAAACTCCAGAGATAGACCCAGCACAACAACAAATCTATAATTATGTTGAGTCATTGGAAAAGAGAGCCTTAGAAAGTAGAGGAAGAACTCCTAACCCATCAGAATCTACAATTGATGTACTAAGAAGAGACAAATATGAGTTATAAGTACTCAATAGATACATAAAGAATGAAAATTAAATTTTGAGGGAGAATATTAAGCTGAAAAGTGATATGAATACAACTCTCTCTCTGCAAATGGAAAAGTTGTACAAGGCTAGTGAGAAATTGAAGAAGAAAAAAAAAAGCTGAGTAGGGAACTTATAAATTTGAGATTCAAGTTGGTCATAAGGAAGCCTAAGAGGCCATTGAATATCAGGCAAAGCAGAAGAAGGAGCTTAGATGTCCTAGCAGAAGTCTTAGAATACATGAATTGATTGAATGAGGACATGCAAAAACTTTGCAGTGGGGGTATGTTGAGCCCCAAATATGTCCTTTTCTTTCACCAAATTTCACTTTATTTCCTTTGTCCCTTATCAATTACAGGCTTAAATGATTAATAGGATTAATTAAAGTCACTTTAGGAATGTATACAATGACTAACTTGCTATATTTTCGTGGTTTTGTTGTTGTAGTAATTTTTTACTAGACTCAGCTACAGAATGCAGCCATTATATAGCTAGTCACCTATTCCGCATCTATCTTCATGTTCTCACAGGTTACAGGTGTCACTTCAAATAAAAATGCATATGATTTAATTCCACAACACTCCCCTATCATTTCTTGCTCTCTACGAAGTCTGAGCAAGAATCTATAGGTGGTTATGCACGTGGAAGAGATCAAAACTAAGAAGCAGATTCCTACCGGGATAGAGACTCTACAGATGTCTCCAGCAAGAGTACGAGGCTTCCACAAGAGTTGTAATTTGATTTTAATTGGGAAAGACACTTATCCCAATTTCCTCTCAAGGGTAGTTATGTATTTCTTTTATAAGAATGACTCAGGAGACCGAGAGACAGTTAGCTAGATTGATGTTTTGTTGTTAGATCTCAAAAGTCCGTAATACTCTGTTTCTGAAGAATTTTCCCTTTAATGAAAGACATTCGACTTCATTGCATGATCTAAGGTAATCTTGAGGAGATTTGTATGCTAATCCGGTGGTAGAGGGCCCCTACTACCCGAGAAGTGTTGGAAATATGATGCAGAGTGTTGTCCTTGATGGCAACCCACTGAATGAAGATGAAGACATGAGATTGTTGACATGTGTTGTCCTTGATGGAAATCCACCTGATGAAGTTATTCTTGACTTGATGGACTTGGTAAATGATGTAAATCTCATGTGATATGATGTCTGTTGGCAATATGATGCTGAGTGTTGTCCTTGATGAACAACCCACTTGATAGAGTGTTGTCCATGAATGGCAACCCACTTGATGAAGATGATGGCAACTTACTTGATGAAGTTGTGCTTGATAGAATATGTCTTGATGAATTAAATTTTATGTATCTACAGAGAGTAGAGAAGGTAATGAAGAAAGGAATTCAATATGTGTTAGATCTATGATGAAAAGAGTATGTCTCAAGGCATACGCGTATCTGTCTAGGATAAGTCATGTATGCACGCGGTAAACAACGTGCCAAGTCGCGTATGGGAAAATGCGCTCAAAAAGTGCAAAACCAGGGGTAACCACCATGGTATTGACCCATTGTATTGGGTAATGATTCGTCTAAATGACCCCGTCTAGGAATACCATCTGAATTAATGTGGTTTTGGCTCATGGTATTGAAAAAGGGTAAACCTATATAAGGAGAAGAAATTCATTGTGCAAATGAGGTAGTGTGGTGCAAAACGTCTGAGCTTGAATGAATACTTCTCTCTGAAGTATATCTGAATGAAAGGGTTATAGTTGAATGATAGATCTGAATGCATGATGCACCAATGAAGAAAATGATGAAGAAGGGTATCTAGATCTGAAATGTATTTGTACTTGCTAGATCTGTTTATAGAATGATTAGATCTGAGATGAGGCGAAAATATGTCTGAAGTAAAGGGTAAAATCTGTGTGATGTATCTGTTCTGAAGAATTGCAATGACCTAAATGTCTGAAGAACCATACGCTAGTTCGCCGCAGAGGAAGCGCGTATATACGCGGCTTCACTAAAGAGAAAGCGCGTATGCGCAATGAAATTAGCTCTATAATATGTGCAGAAGTATACGTGGGTTTGTATGGTAGAAGGTGCGTATATACGCGGCATCAGTGAAAGGAAAGCGCGTATGAAAAACTAGGGTTTGCTGAAGTCTGAAGTATAAAATGTCTGATCTGTTTTACTGATATCTGTCTGGGTTATCTGATTTGACAAGTATCTGTTGGTGATGTATGAATGAGCGTAAAAGTATGGAGTTGGTCCAGTCTGAAAATATGATGAAACGTGGCCTACAAGTGGTGTCCTAAAAGAATCTTTGGATCTAGTATGAAAATTGATGAAACGTGGTCCATAGAGGTGATGAGGGTTGTAGCGGTTGTAGCTCCCTTCCAGGTGAGGCTGGTAAACGAGATCAGGGGGTCGTATCTCCCTTCCAGGAGAGGCTGGTAAACGAGAGCATGGGGTCGTAGCTCCCTTCCAGGAGAGGCTGGTAAATGAGCGCAGGTGGGTGCCTGCGTGCTGGTAGGAGTCTGCGCCAGCACATATGTTGTAAGATGTTTTCTCTATAAGAAAATATTGAAGACTGAGCAACTGCAACGGTGGTTTTCTCCCGACTTGTGTTTCCACCTAAAATCCTAGTGTTCATGTGTGATGCTTATGTGTGATGGTTTATTCTGTTCTTACTGCACATGTTTACTATTTATAGAACATCTAATGAATGAATGATGGATGATATAAGTGAAGAATTAATGGTATAATTAGATCTCGGTGTATACACGAGTTCTATGAAGGATATCCGTGTGTATACGCTAGTTGGATTCATAAAAGTAGCGTATGGGTTTTAGAGAGTGAAAAAGTAAAAAGTTTGAATAAAGTCCTAAATACTGATTCACCCCCCCCCCCTCTCAGTATTTTTCCCAACAATTGGTATCAGAGGAGGTTCTTCTGCAGAAGCTTGATCGCTTGAAGGAGATCTGTCGCAATAGGATGTCTTGAAGGAGTAATGTATATAAAGCCACCTCTATTCAATGGAAGCAATCTGATATTCTGGAAGGTACGAACAAAATCATATCTGCAAAGTCTTGGTGCTGATGTATGGGCAATCGTGGAAGAATTTTATCAGTATCCGGCAAGTATTCCTACTGATGCAGCAGAAAGGAAGAAGTATGAAATCAATGCCAAAGTAGTAAATGTCTCATTAGGAAGCATGTCTGAATCATAATTTGCTAAAGTAATGCAGCTAAATTCAGCAAAAGAAATATGGGACAAAATCATTCTGAGTTATGAAGGAGATAGAAAGGTAAAAAGTGCAAAACTCCAAACTCTTAGAATTGAATATGAAAATTTGAAGATGCATAGTGATGAAAGTATTGCCCATTTCTTCTTACGTCTGGATGATATTGTAAATCGAATGAGAAATTTGGGTGAAACGATAACTGATACCACTCTGGTGGAAAAAGTCTTAAGATATTTGACTTCGAAATTTGACTCTAAAGTTTTAGCTATTGAAGAAAGGAAAGATCTGGAAACTCTTACTATTGTTCAATTACATGGTATTCTGACTCCTTTTGAAATGAGACAAGGGGGTCCTTCTCAAATTGGAGAAGCTGCTTTTAAGGTATCTACAAAAGGAAAAGAAAAGGAAGTTGTCAAAGAATCCAGCTATATATCCGAAGAAGAAGAAGCGAATTTCGTGAGAAAACTCCAACTAGGTACTGGAAGATTCAAAGGTAAGCTTCCCTTCAAATGTTTTGAGTGTGGAAAAGTTGGTCACTATGCTGCTAAATGCCCTTATAAAGAAAAACATGGTAAAGGGAAACAATTTGAAAAGAGGAAGAGTTATTATGCAAATGAAGATGATGATGAAGTGTCCAGTGAAGATGAAGAAGATTCTAACCATGATCTGAAAGTGCTCATGGCAAAGAAGAAAAAGAAGAAGGCTACTCGAAGCAAGGAGGTATCACAAAAAACATGTATAGCAGAAATTGAAGAAGATGAATCAGGTAGTGATTGGGGTCCTTGTAATCTTCTTTGTGCAAGCAATGGTGTAGATAATGAAAGTAAAGTTGTGGATCTAGAAGAAGCTCTCAAGATTAAAGTTGAAGAACTACAAATTTCATCTAATAAGCAAGAAACTATCTACAAAGAGATGATCTCTCAAATGGAAAAACAAATAGAAATGCTGAATGGATAGGTGGACAAGTATCAAAGGTTTCATACTTATGCATCCAATCGAATTAAAGAACTAGAAGCAGAAATCAACGATCTAAATACAGATCTCGAAAAATCAAGCAAGAAGAATGAAGGACTTGAAGCTGCAATCATCTCTCTGCAAGCAGATCTTGAAGCATCAAGTAAGAAGAATGAGGAACCTCTACAACCATTTGAAAATGAAGGCCTTGAAGCAGAAATCATCTCTCTCAAAGAAGATCTGGAAAAATAAAATAAGAAGAATGAAGAGCTGCAACAAACATGTGAAGAAAACGAAAATTGGTTGAAAGAAGAGATTCTAAATCTGAAGGATCAAGTAGAAGATGGAAGAAGAAAAGAAGAAAGCATGACAAAGCAATGTCAAGCCTTGGAGGTTGAGGTAAACATTCTCAAAGGTAAATTAGAAGAAAAGGTTAAACTTTTGAGGTTTCAAGATAGTACTAATATTTTGGACAATATTATGAGTAATCAAAGGTCTCCTGCTATCAAACTTGGTCTTGGTTTCCATGAAACTGTTAAAAGAGAATCTAGCTCACAAGGAAGTGCTAAAAATTCAGAGGATGTCAATGCAAAACTTGAAGTGTTGAAAGAAACAAAAGGTCAACCAACAATGATGAAATCTCAAAGGAAATCAGTCAATAAAGTTGAATGCTTTAAATGTCATAATTATGGGCATGTTGCAGCAAATTGCAGGAGCAGATCATTTCAGCCTCAATCAAACAGTTCCTACATAGAAAGGTACTCCGGTTTCTTCAAGGGATATTGTTTTTCATGTAACAAGTATGGACATAAAGCAGCTGATTGTAAAAGGAGGAAGATTAGAAATACTCATTATGATTCTTATGCTTATTTCTCTGGACACATGAGATGTTATTCTTGTAACAAGTATGGACATGTAGAAAAGGAATGCGGGTTGAACAGATATGAGAAATTGGATAACTTCCAGCACACAAATAGAAATTTCAAACAAATCTGGAAAAAGATGGAGGACCGATCAGAAACGTAGGGAATATTGACCCTACTGCAGTCATCCGCTTCTGAAGCTTACTTCTCTGATTGACTGCAGGAATGATGTGGGATACATTATGATTTTTAGTAATGTATCGTCACAGGGGGAGCAATGTATGATGACTTTCATGGTTGATCTGATTATTCTGGTTATATGTATTTCTGACAGAGCATCTGATATGAAGAAGATATGTACAGGAAGTACAAGTTCAGGGGGATATGAAAGAAAGATAAATTTTCAATGTGTCACTTTCCATACGCGAGTTAGGTGAAAAAAAGTCACGTATACATGCGAGTTCCATTAGACACAATAGCGTATGCATTGATGATAAGAGAATTTATATGATAGCTGAAGATCTGGAGCAGAGGTTCAGGGGGAGCATCAGTCTGACTATTAATAACTGTATTAATTGACTCTGTATCAGCTTAGTTTCTCAGTTCTAAATAATGATGATATGATACTTGGTTTCTTATGTTGAAGATTATGGATAAGTCCTGTTTTCTTTTTGATGAAGAGTATTCGTTGCTGAGATGAAAATCTTATAATTCGGAGATAAGAACAGTTCATGCAAATATTGTTGCTGATGACTTGCTGATGAACGTATTCAGGTTGCACAAGTTAAGGAGGAGCACTAGTTCAGGGGGAGCAGCAGGTTGAATACTAATGATTGCATTGTTGGCACTATGACTGCTTATTCTTTGGTTATTGTGATACTCATGCTTAAATGATGATGACTTGGTACATGATTTATTACGATGAGATTTTGAGCCCTCCTTGCTGAAAAGTATCTTTTGTGATCACACATGGATGAATTGGAAGTATTATGATTCAGAGATAAGAATAGATCATGCAGAGTTTGTTACTATGGTTGAGACCTTTTTCCCTACATTTACTACATCATGTTAAATATTAAAGAGCATGGTGATATTGGACCACATGGATGATTGACACATATTTGAAGATGTTGTTCTGGTATGATAATTTCTCTTGGAAAGATTGTATTGATGCTGCAAAGAATCTGAAGACTTGGTTACTAATGTGCTTATGCTACAACCATTGGATGACGCTTGAAGACACAAACTACACTGTTCTATCTATCTGTATTCGAGGGAAGCATTCATATATCCCAGAAAGAAGCTGAACACTGTCTTTTTTTTTTTTTTTTCTCACAGAGGATCAGATCTGGTTAAAATATAGAAGATGGTATTGGATACGCAGATTTCCTGAAACACAGTCGCATATATACGCGAGTTTATGCACAGAAAACCGCGTATGTCTGATTGCTGACAAATTTCTGTTTGGGGTCAGCTCTCTTCAGCACAGCTACAGTTTTATTCGGTATCTCTGGTATCTCTGGTGATGTTCCAGCTCTTATAATATTGTTTCAATCTCTGATGTTTTAAAGATGCCTTGATGATTGGTTGAAAGTGTTCAGGATGCACAAACTAAGGGGGAGCCTTAGTCATATGGAAAGAATGTTCGGATGCACATTTTCAGGGGGATCATTAGCTTTGCTGAGTATAATGCATTGTTGGCATTATGATAGTTCTGAAATATGTTCTCTTTCTTGAGGACTTTCTGGTGTTGGTCATAAATGGTCATATGTGTAATTTGATGAAAAGGTCTTGTTGAGACCCATGATGTAAAATTGTAATATTCAGTCATGCAAGGACTTGCCAAATTGTAAACCCACTTGGTTGGGTAGCTGAGTCAAATTTTGTAAACCCACTTGGTTGGGTAGCTGAGTTGAAATATGTAAACCCACTTGGTTGGGTACTTGAGTCTCATATGTAAATCCACTTGGTTGGATATTTGATGTAAGTATGAGTCTTTGGTGACAGGAAGTTCATAGAGTCATGTACTTCATTGAAAAATATGATTGAAGATTCAGCATGAACTCAGGGGGAGCTTGGCCACTTCAGTATATATCAGATCTGCAGAACGCTTCTTCTACATGAGGAGAAAAGGGAGAGAGTGTGTTGGTTTTGATCCGCCCTTTGCCCTTGATTTCAAAGGGGGAGAGTGACATGGTGTTTGAATGAAGAGGTGTCAAAAATGGGGAGAGTGACATGGTGTCATTGTATTCTTAATGTACCTATCTGTTGTGGTAACCAAACACCATCTTGGTTGCCATCAAGTCCAAAGGGGGAGATTGTTGGCAATATGATGCAGAGTGTTGTCCTTGATGACAACCCACTGAATGAAGATGAAGACATGAGATTGTTGACATGTGTTGTCCTTGATGGAAATCCACTTGATGAAGTTATTCTTGACTTGATGGACTTGGTAAATGATGTAAATCTGATGTGATATGATGTCTGTTGGCAATATGATGCTGAGTGTTGTCCTTGATGAACAACCCACTTGATAGAGTGTTGTCCGTGAATGGCAACCCACTTGATGAAGATGATGGAAACTTACTTGATGAAGTTGTGCTTGATAGAATATGTCTTGATGAATTAAATCTGATGTATCTACAGAGAGTAGAGAAGGTAATGAAGAAAGGAATTCAATATGTGCTAGATCTATGATGAAAAGAGTATGTCTCAAGGCATACGCGTATCTATCTAGGATAAGTCGCGTATGCACGCGGTAAACAACGTGCCAAGTCGCGTATGGGAAAAAGCGCTCAAAAAGTGCAAAACTAGGGGTAACCACCATGGTATTGACCCATTGTATTGGGTAATGATTCGTCTAAATGACCCCGTCTAGGAATACCATCGGAAGTAATGTGGTTTTGGCTCATGGTATTGAAAAAGGGTAAACCTATATAAGGAGAAGAAATTCATTGTGAAAATGAGGAAGTGTGGTGCAAGACGTCTGAGCTTGAATGAATACTTCTCTCTGAAGTATATCTAAATGAAAGGGTTATAGTTGAATGATAGATCTGAATGCATGATGCACCAATGAAGAAAATGATGAAGAAGGGTATCTAGATCTAAAATGTATTTGTACTTGCTAGATCTGTTTATAGAATGATTAGATCTGAGATGAGGCGAACATCTGTCTGAAGTAAAGGGTAAAATATGTGTGATGTATCTGTTCTGAAGAATTGCAATGACCTAAATTTCTGAAGAACCATACGCTAGTTCGCCGCAGAGGAAGCGCGTATATACGCGGCTTCACTGAAGAGAAAGCGAGTATGCACAGTGAAATTAGCTCTGTAATATGTGTAGAAGTATACGCGGGTTTGTATGGTAGAAGGCGCGTATATACACGGCATCAGTGAAAGGAAAGCGCGTATGAAAAGCTAGGGTTTGTTGAAGTCTGAAGTATAAATGTCTGATCTGTTCTGCTGATATCTGTCTGGGTTATCTGATTTGACAAGTATCTGTTGGTGATGTATGACTGAGCGTAAAATTATGGAGTGGGTCCAGTCTAAAAATATGATGAAACATGGCCTGCAAGTGGTGTCCTAAAAGAAGCTTTGGATCTAGTATGAAAATTGATGAAACGTGGTCCATAGAGGTGCTGAGGGTCGTAGCCTTTAGTCAGGGGGTTGTAGCTCCCTTCTAGGTGAGGCTGGTAAACGAGATCAGGGGGTCGTAGCTCCCTTCCAGGAGAGGCTGGTAAATGAGAGCATTGGGTCGTAGCTCCCTTCCAGGAGAGGTTGGTAAACGAGCGCAGGTGGGTGCCTGCATGCTGGTAGGAGTCTGCGCCAGCACATATGTTGTAAGATGTTTTCTCTATAATAAAATATTGAAGGCTGAGCAACTGCAGCGGTGGTTTTCTCCCGACTTGGGTTTCCACCTAAAATCCTGGTGTTCATGTGTGATGCTTATGTGTGATGGTTTATTTTGTTCTTACTGCACATGTTTACTGTTTATAGAACATCTAATGAATGAATGATGGATGATATAAGTGAAGAATTAATGGTATAATTAGATCTCTGTGTATACGCGAGTTCTATGAAGGATATCTGTGTGTATATGCCAGTTGGCTTCATAAAAGTAGCGTATGGGTTTTAGAGAGTGAAAAAAGTAAAAAGTTTGAATAAAGTCCTAAATACTGATTCACCCCCCCCCCCCTCTCAGTATTTTTCCCAACAAGAAGCTCTGTGTATATTGTTTAGATAAGTAACTCTAGCCATGTTTCATTCCTAATTTAAATAGTTTTCTGAACTTTATGTTTTTATGTTCATTCACATCAAATGTTACAACTAGTCTTGTTCTTACGAATTGTTCCAAAATATCACTAACACTGAATGAGATATAGCTGTAGTATTTTAGAAATTAGTTGCATTTTAGTTTAATTGTAAAACTCTGGAGGTTAATGGCACTCTAGTTCAATTCTGTTCACTGTATTTCAAGTTTAATTGATTGCATTCTTGTTCAGTTCTGTCTAATGTATTTCAAGTTTCATTAGTTAGTTGTATGCTAGTTCTGTTCCATTAAACTTCAAGGCCTTCATTATTTAAAAAGTAATATTGTTATTAATCTCTTCCAACACATCATCATATGGACAGGAATTAGTGATATTAGTTCAAGGCCTTGATTGTTCTACAATCTCTTATAATTTCACAAACTGCCTCTTTTCCAAAACTATTCCAAAATATTTCTAACTTTCGAATGAGGCTTAGTAGTGACAATTTGAGTTGCAAAATGGATTAATTTTAGTGTCATAGGTTAATTTAGAGTAGAGTTCCTCACTATGTTGCAGATTATCTTTTCCAATTTTGTTCCAACAAATTTCTAGCCATGGATGAGATTTTCACTGTGATATTGTAGATTTTTGTTTACTTAGAAGAACCTCATTGCATTAAACTTATCATTTTCTCAAGTTATTCCAACATAATTCTAATGAATGAATTGGACTGAGTTCATGTTATGAGTTATTGAATTCATGTTATGAGTTATTTTTCTTGTTAAAGTTTTGCATTTTCTGTTCTCAAGTGCCATACATAGTTTAGAATAGGTTTTTCTCTGTTTTAGTGTGACCAACAACTTCTCTTTACAAACACTTAGTTCTTTTCCTCTTAGAATAAAAACACAAAACCAAAAACATTGGAAAAACACTAAACACAATGTAGTGAGAAACAGATACCTAGGCACATATAGTGCACTTCACTTCAATAGTTTACTAGCCCTGGTTGATAATTTATGACATCAATTTAGGAACACTAAGTTGAGCAGACAGTCAGGTTAAGTTAAGGTTAAGGTTAAGGTTATAGCTAATGTTAAGGTTAAGGGAAAAGTTAAGGTTAAGGTGAAGGTTAAGGGTAAAGTTAAAGTTAAGGTTAAGACTAGGGTTAGGTTATAGTGAAGGTCAAGTTTACGTTTAAGGTTAAGGGTAAATTTAAGGTCAATATTAGGGTTTGGTTATAGTTAGGGTTAAGGTAATGTTAAGGGTAAAGTCAAGGTTAAGGTTAAGGTTACAGGTTTAGTAAGGCTAAGGTTAGGTAAAGGTTAAGGGTGAAGGTTTAGGATACGGGTCTTAACCTTAACCTTACCCTTAACCTTAAACTTAACCTTCACCATGACCTAACCTTAACCTTGAACTTAAATATAACCTAACCTTAACCTTAAACTTGACCTTAATTATAACCTTAACCTTAACCTGACTAAACCCGTAACCTTAACCTTACCCTTACCATAACCTTAACCTTAAGGTTAATATTAAGGTTAACGTTAAGGAGAAGGTTAAGCGTAAGCTTAAGGTTAAGGTTGGGTTAAGGTTAAGGTTAGGTTAAAGTTAAAGTCAAGGTCAAGGTTAAGGTTAAGGTTAAGGCTAGGGGAAGGTTAATGTTAAAGTCAAGGTTAAGGCTAAAGTTAAGGTTAAGGTTATGTTAAGGTTAAGGTTAAGGGTTATGTCAAGGTTAGGGTTAAGTTAATGTTAAGGTTAAGTTTAGGTTAAGGTTGAAGGTTAAGGTTAGTTTAAGGTTAAGGTTAAGGTTAGGTTAAGGTTAAGGTAAGGTTAAGTTAAGGGTAAAGTTAAGATTAAGGTTAAGGTTAAGGGTAAGATATGGTTAAGGGTTAAGGTTAAGATTAACGTGACCTTAACCTTAACTTTACCCTTAACCTACACTTAACCTTAACCTAACCTTCAAATTAACCTTGATTTTAACCTTAACCTTAACCTAACCTTAACCCTAACCTTAACCTTAACCTTCCCATAAGCATAACCTTAACTTTGACTTTACCCTTAACCTAACCTTAAGGGTTTCATAAGGTTATGGTTAAGGTTAAGGTTACGGGTTTAGTCAGGTTAAGGTTATAGTTAAGGTGAAGGTTAAGGTTAAGGCTAAGGTTATATTAACCTTAACCTTAATCTTATCTTAACCTTAACCTAACCTTAACCTTAGCTTTACCCTTTACATTACCTTAACCATAACCTTAACCTAACCTTAACCTTAACATTACTCTTTAACTTATCTTAACCCTACCTTAACCATAACCTTAACCTTGACCTTAACTATAACCTAACCCTAACCTTGACCAAACCATTAACCTTAACCTTGACCTTAACTTTACCCTTAACCTTAACCTTAACCTCGACTATAACCTAACCCTAACCTTAACCCTAAAATTAACCCTAACCTTAACATTAACCTTAACTTAAACTTAACCTTAACCTTAACCTTCGCATAACCTTAACCTCTACCTAACCTTAACCTTAACCTTAACATTAATTTTAACCTTAACCTTCCCCTAACCTTAACCCTAACCTAAACCTTAACCTGAACCTGAACCTAACCTTAACCATAACTTTAACCTTAACTTTACCCTTAACCTAACCTTAACCTTACCCTAACCATACTAAACCCATAACCTTAACCTAAACCTTAACTTTTCCTTTAACCTAACCTTACCCTTAACCTTAACCTTAACCTGACTAAACCCGCAACCTTAGCCTTAACCTTAACTTTACCTTGACCTTAACTATAGCGTAACCCTAACCTTGAGGAAAACCTTAACCTTATCCTTAACGTGAACCTTTACCCTAACCTTAACCTTAACTGTAACCTAAGGGTTTGGTCAGGGTTAAGGTTAGGTTATAGTTAAGGTCAGGTTGAGGTTAAGGTTAAGTGTTTGGTCAAGGTTAGGATTAGGTTATAGTTAAGGTTAAGGTTAAGGTTAAGGGTAAAGATAATGTTATGGTTAAGGTAAAGGTTAGGGTTAGGTTATAGTTAAGTTTAATATTAGGTTAAGGGTAAAGTTAAGGTTAAGGTTAGGGGAAGGTTTTTTTGTTAAGATTAAGGTTATGTTAAGGTTAGGTTAGGTTAAGGTTAAGGTTAAGGGTAAGAGTAAGGTTAAGGTTACGGGTTTAGTCACGTTAAGGTTAAGGATAAGGGTTTGGTCAAGGTTAGGGTTAGGGTTAGGTTAAGTTTAAGGTTAAGGTTAGGTTAAGGGTAAAGTCAAGTTTAAGGTTATGGTTAAGGTTAAGGGTAAGATAACGTTAAGGTTAAGGTTATGGTTAGGTGAAGGTGAAGGTTATGGTTAGGTCAAAGATAAGATTAATGTTAATTTAAGGTTAAGCTTAAGCTTAAGCTTGAGATTAGGTTAAGGGTAAAGTATAACCTTAACCTTAACCTTATGTTTAACCTTAACCTTCCCCTAATATAAACCCTAACCTATCCTTAACCTTAACCTTAACCCAACCTTAACCATAACCTTAACCTTAAATTTACCCTTAACTAACCTTAACCTTACCCTAACCATAAACTTAACTTTACCTTTAACGTAATATTAACCTTAACCTTGACTGTACCCTTAATTTAACCTTAACCTTACCTAAACCTTTACCTAACCTTAACCTTAACCTAACCTTAACCTTGACCTTAACTATAACCTAACCCTAACCTTGACCAAACCCTTAACCTGACTAAACCCGTAACCTTAACCTTAACTTATCCTTAACCTTAACCTTAATGATAATATTAACCTAAGGTTAAGGTTAAGGTTAAGGGTAAGGTTAGGGTTAAGGGTAAAGGTTGAGTTTAAGGTTACAGGTTTAGTTAGGTTAAGGTTAAGGTTAAGGGTTTGGTCAAGGTTATGGTTAGGTTATAGTTAAAGTCAAGGTTAAGGTTAGGTTAAGGTTACGGTTAAGGTTAAGGTTATGGTTATGGTTAAGGTTAGGTTAAGGTTAAGGTCAAGGTTAGGTTAAGGTTAAGGTTAAGGGTGAAGGTTAAGGTCAAGTTTAAGGTTAAGGTTATGGTTAAGTTTAGTTTAAGGTTTAGGTTAAGGCTAGGTTATAGTGAAGGTCAAGGTTAAGACCCGTAACCTTATCCTTGACCTTAACCTTACTATCCCCGTAACCTTAACCTTAACCGTAACCTTAACCTTAACTATAACCTAACCTTAACCTTGACAAAAACCTAACCTTAACCCTAACCCTAATCCTAACCTTAACCTTAACTTTACCCTTAACCTAACGTTAGCCTTAAATATACCCTTAACCTACTCTTAACCTTAGCCTAAACTTAACCTTACCTTAAACCTTGACCTTAACCTTAACTTAACCTAACCTTAACCTTAACCTTAACTATAACCTAACACTAACCTTGACCAAACCATTAACCTTAACCTTATCGTAACCTTATCGTAACCTTAACCATAACCTTAACGTAGCTATAACTTTATCCTTAACCTTAACCTCAACCTTAACCTTGCTCACTTAACCTTAATCTTAACCTATTCTTAACCTTAACTAAAACCTAACCGTAACCTTAACCAAACCCTTAACCTTAACCTTAACATTAACCTTAACCTTAACCATAACCCTAACCTTAACCTAACCTTAACGTTAACCTTAACGTTATCCTAACTTTAACCTTAACCTAGCCTTAACCTTAACCTTAATATAACTATAACCTTACCCTTAACCTTGACATTAACTATAACCTATCCCTAAAATTGACCTTAACTTTAACCTTAGCCTTAACCTAACCTTAACCCTAAATTTACCTTAACCTTGACTTTACCCTTAAACTAACCCTAACCTTAACCTAACCCTTAACCTTGACCAAACATTTAACCTTAAACTTAACCTTCACTTTACCCAACCTTAACTTAACCTTAACCTTGATTTTACCTTTAACATAACCTTAACCTTGACCTTAACCTGAGGTTAAGATTATGGTTAAGGTTAACGTTCCTAGCTTGACAGATCACAATCCTTACGCTCACTACATCGAGACACTTGTACACATGCAGAGAAGAAACGATGGCATACAACGTAATAATTCAAACATGTAACTATCAATCGGTCGGAAAAGATTGAATCAAATTGCATTACAAAGATAAGCAATACAATAGTGGAACCAATAACATAGTCGAGCATATATTAAAATATGAAAGAAAGATTACAACTGAGTTCTGATGTTGCGTTCTTCCTTTGGTAGGGCTTCCAGCGAAGCATGTATCATAGAGCTTGTTGGGAATTTAGACAAGGCTCTATCTCTTACGAGGTTCTCCTTAGCTCTTCTTTCAATAGTCGCTCAACTATAGTTTTCTTCCCAAATGTTCAGCTAGGTTGCAAATAGAGAGGGAAGGCTTTTATAGAGGGAGAAGGAGAGGTCAAGCTCCCTATAATCATGGGGGAGAGTCCTATCTCTCAAGAAGGTTCCATGAGAGGTGGAAAACCTCTTCCTAAACAAGGAGATCTGGAGCCAAATAGCCCAACCTCTTTTTCATGATTCATTCCCGAGTTGGTTAAAGGAAACTTCCACCTCAATTTGTTAAAAAACATTCCAAGACAGGTTGGCGCGGGTACAACACAGGGACAGAGCGCCAGCTGGTGCGCCCACTAGTGTATATTTTCCCCATTGGTGCGAGAGATGAACTGGCTACTCGCGCTAATGCCAAAACATGGGTTTTTGGGGCCTTTCTGAGGAAATGTTCTCTAGGAGAATTCTTTCCCTTATGCAAAAGGATGCCATCAAGGTGTTTTTAGGACATTTTACTATTCATAGGTCACGATAATAGTCCTCCAATGTATGTTACGAGGGATTGCAGGGACGGTGACAAAATGTTGTGTAAAAGATGCCCCCTAAAGCATGAGGTCCGAGAGAGAGGGAGGGGTTAAATGCTTTAAGAGAACGTGTTCAACTGAAAATACTGGCGTCAGAAGACCTGCGAATAAAAATACAACTGATATCTCTGATACATGATATGTGGTATGGGTGCAACCATGCATAATAAAGTGTAAAAAAACTGAGATCCAAGGTATGGACGCATCCATCTAGTAAAATAAGGATCAAAAAGTAGACTCAGGTATGGTCACAGCCATCCAATCAAAAGAGTCATGTAATAAGTCATAATAATCCACAAATAACCCGCAACCTAGATTTCATCAGACAAAATATAGGGTCTTGCGCTCCATCTCCACCCGATAAAAATACAAGTTCAAGCATGCAAATATGTGAGCTGAAGTCGAACATGCAAGAACATTGTTTTATCACCAGCCACTGATGAAAACTGTTAACATATGCGAGAGAAACCACCAATAATGACAATGGCTCTCAAGGTACAAGAGGTACAATCCACGAAATGTGAATAGGAATCTAGCGTTAAGCACCCGTAGAATCATCTGATCGAAGGCCAATAATGAAAACCTTGTGTCGAATGCAAAGAACCTACCATTGAGGCATGCAAGCTCCAAGGTACCTAAAAGGAGTCTCTAGATCAATTTTCTAGATAATTAGCTGAAGTCGACAGGAAGTGACCTTGATTGAAGGTGGGCCATAATGTTTTCCACATCATCGACACGAGACATAGGAACATGGTGTTTATGAATCAAGACCAATAGAGAATCAGAGGTAGGTTGAAAATTGTAGAGGCCAACTTCTCTTGAACATATCGGCGGCACGACACTGGATTTGGTAGTATTTAACATCAAGGTATTTGAGGTCATGGTGACGTGGAAAAGAGCAGATGAGCGGTTAAAAGAGATTACCTCAACCCATGAAGGCAAGCAGATAACGAGATGAGATGTCCCCAACCAGACACGAATGCAGACAAGTGCCATGTTCAAGAGCGACATGCTACCGATACGACTATGATTTTGGTTCCATTTCCCCCCATCATTTCTGGCGATTACCCCAGTTAATTTTAGAAATAATCATGAAGGGGATAGAATGTGCTTACGATGTAAGTTTTTCTTTCGAACAAATCCAACCTAGTACATTTTACAAGCCCTAGGAAGGAGAAACTTGAATAACGTCATGGTGATGAACTCCGATGTCATCAGGGTTTAATGAGTATGACAAAGGAAGAACTCAACATCTTTTCATGTTTAGAGAGTTTGAAAAGAAGGTAGAAAAGAAAACTCCAGCAGTCCCTTTTTGTAAGTAGTATCACAGATCCGAAAAGATAGAAAAATGTGTCTGAGAGAACCTCTTAGTCGCAATAGGCTTAGGTATTCCTTTTTCGTAAATAATCCATCCCAGCCTGAAAAAGGGTTAAACGTATACTGGGAAGATATCGTTTCACAACCATTTAATGAGTTCAAAATGACAAGAGTCTCGGCAACCTTTTTAATTTTTAAGAGTCAGAAAAGAGCTGAAAGTTGACTCCTCCTAGAGGAACGAGTGGTATAAAGGGTAGCAACTGGTTCCAATAATGGTGGAACTTTTCAAAACAAGTAAAGGTCAATAGGCTGGCTAACAAGACCACTCATCGCAGTAGTTCCTCAGGAACGGGTAAAAAAACCAAGTGAAGGTATATGATCGGCCAAGTAGATGGTAACGATAGAATGAGAAAACCAAGGTTCATCTAGCAAAAAAGGCTGAAAAATGGCAATCACGAGTGGTAAAATGAGAATGGTTTCATTTTTACACAAGCTTGAAATTAGGAAAATCTGCTTGAAATTGGTTTCATTTCTACACAAGCTTGAAACAAAGATAAACTATGCTTGAAACCAGTTTCATTTTTACACAAGCTTGAAATGGAAACAAACTACGCTTGAAAAAAGTAAGCGTGCCCCCAGCATGGTGACTCAATTAGCGGTACATGCCCCCCAAGCTTTAGTCCATATGAAAGGCAGATGGAGTGAAGGTTCAAAGTACGAGATCAAGAGAAAGACTCGACTGGGATTTTACGACATCTAATCAAAGACTCGAATTGAACGGGAACGCATTTCATTATTTTAACGAGGTTGACACATTAAAAGAACTATCCTCTTGACACCTTGTCTCATTTTTTAAGGAGCTTGACACACGAAAACAAACCCTACTCTGACAATAACTCATAATGATGAATAAGAAGTCATGGCTTCCAAGATTTCCGCACCGAATGGGAGTACAACATCTTGGAAATCAAGACCCAATGCCCCCAACACACTATGCACAACGGCAGTATCACTGATTGCGGGCACGGGGTAGGTAGCCACATAATTAACCTGTGGCATGGAGTATACAACCGATGGATAAAGACTCGAAAGGGATGTTGGTGGACCAGATGTCATGCCAAGACCAAAGAATGAAAGATGATCAATGATCACGATTTGACCTTTGTGTGGAAAGTAGATCACATGAAAGAGGGAAGAGAGAAATGCCCCCATGACATAAGTCTAGTCACGCCCCAAGAGTAAATTGAAATCTAAGGGGCCTGGAACAACCATCACATCTATATGGACGGTTTTCCCTCCAAAAGTAACAAGCAACTTTGGAGGGATCCATAACAGTTGATTGGTTCCTCTGTTAAAAGCCAACAAATTCTGGGTAACAAGCATAAGCGGTGAAGAACCAAAAGCTTGCCAAGTAGTTGAAGACAGAATACTAACAGACGCATCTTCATCTATAATAGCACTAGGTACGACCAGATCAAAGGTTTGTATCGTGATCTCAAAAAACACTGTTACCGATGAAATAGGTAACCTCACTTCAAAACGAGAACTCTAGCCCAAAAAGACTCAAAAAACATGACAAAACACCCCAAAAACAAAAGATGTGTATTCCAGAACGCACTTGGTTTTTTTTTAAGGTCAAATTTCAACATTTTATAAAATTATGCTAAAAGCAAAATTGTTTCTTGAAAAAAAAATTGAAAAAATACCCTCAAAACAAAACCAGTTGATGCTGGAATAACAAAATAAAAATTGTCATATTTTTGACATTTTTAAAAATAAAATTAACATTTTTAAATTTTTAAAATTCAAACATTAAAAAAAACCTAAAATTTAAGAAAAATAAATAAATTTAAAAAAAAAAAAACATTTTAAAGCTTAAAATTTAAAAATATATAAAGATAAAAAAATTAAAAAAAATGCTAATTTAAACATTAAAAAAAACTAAAATTTAAGAAAAAACTAAAATTTAAGAAAAATAAATAAAAAAATTAAAGATTAAAATTTAAATATATATAGAAATAAAAAATAAAAACAAAATAAAAATATTAAATTAAAAAAAAAAATGTTTATTAAATTTAAAAAAAAAATTTATATTTTAAAATAAAAAATTAAATTTAAAGAAATATATTAAATTTTAATAAATTTAAAACTTAAAAAAAAAAAAAAAAAAAAAAAAAAACACATTATTTAAATTAAAAGTAAAAAAATGAAAATTAATAAAAAATAAAATACAATAAAATAATTAAATTTTGAAATATATATATATATATATATATATATATATATATATATATATATATATATATATAGTAAATTTTTAAAAAAATAAATTAAATTTAAATTATAAAAAATAATATATATATATATATATATATATATATATATATATATATATATATATATATATATATATATATATATATATATATTAAAAATATATATATTAGATTTTATTAAATTTAAAAAAAAATGTTAATATTAAAATTACAAATTAAATTTAAAACAAAAAATATTAAATTTTAATAAACACATGAATAAATAAATAAATTTTAAATATAAAAGAAAAAAAAAATCCATTGTTAAAATAAAAAGTTAAAAAACTTTAAAAATCAATTAAAAATGGAAAATTGAAAAATACAAATAAAAAAAAATTAATTAAAAAACAAATTAATTAAAAAAATTAAGTTTAATTAAAAAAAAAAAATCTAATTTTAAATACACAATTTTAATTGAAATAAAAAATACAAAAATTTTATGTAATTAAAAAAAATAATAATAAAAAAACAAAAATTTAGAAAAGATATTAAATTCAAATAAATTAAAAAAAAATACAAAATTTATTAAATTTTATAAAATTAAATTAATTAAAAAAAATCAATTAAATAAAAAAAATACAAAATTTAATAAAAAATATTAACAAAATTAAAATTAAAATTATAAAAAAAAATAAAAAATACAAAAAAAAACAAACAAATAACAAATAACAAATAAATTGGGCAGGTGTTGTACCAATTATGCAACACATTTGTATGATTTGTGCTCGGCTATGGAGAATTGGACACTCGGTTCTCAATGCTTCATGTTGTATACAATCTCCAACCGATTAAAACTTGGCCACAAAGCTTTATAGTTTTGGCACTAAGTATGAGTGGGAGGTTCTATCATCCAACACCATTTTTTTTTTTAAAGAAGAAAGCAAATATGAATTCTATATTAGACTCCAAAATCAGGTATACTACATCCTTCTCCATGACATTCTTACAGTCATTTGAATTGCAGTCCTCAAATAAAAATACATTTGAATCGTTAAAAAGTCAAAACCAGAGGGAACCATATATCTTGATTGCATTCTGAAATTTCAGTAGTGCACTAGCTGCATCATGTAGAAACCTCAAATACCAATTCTATTATAAACTTCTTTTATCAAAAGACCATACTAAACTGAAAATCTCTCGGTGCTGCTGTAATAAACTCAACAGACAGAAAGACAAACTACAGTAATTTATTTATTAAAATTGGAACAAAACAATGTAGCTGGCCACAGAGGGGGCTTCGTCCTTCTGGAAAATGTCCAGGAGCCTTGCAACTTGCCCAATAAGTCACCATAAAAGTCATTTCTCTTCAGTATCGGTAGTGAGCAGGCTTCTAAGGTCCCTCAGCAGGAACGTTGATATACGCTGCCTGTTCAGAAGAAATGTTTGTTAGCTTAGCACCCAACTTAGGCAAATGCAGAGCAGGCACCTTTTCGTCTAGATGCTTAGGTAGCACATAGATCTTCTTCTCGTACTTCCCTGACTTCTTCTTGTTCCAGACCTCGAACTGAGCAATAACCTAGTTTTTAAAGGAGCAAGACATGACAAAACTTGGGTGGCCAGTAGCACAACCCAAGTTCACCAGACATCCCTCTGTAAGAACAATGATGCCACCGTTGGTGTTAGGGAACACCCACCTATCCGTCTGAGGCTTAATGGTAATCCAACACCATTTACATCGCTTGAGCTACAAGATCCGATTCCGGGAATCGGCCTCCGCCGCCACCTGGGCAGGAGGGAGGGAGCAGAGATGACAACTGTTGGAGTGGAGATTAATGGAGGTAGCCATATCCAAACTCCTTTATGATGAAACCTTTGACCACGCAATGGAACACACTACGCTCCCAATGAAGCTTCAAAATTCTACGAGGCGGCTGCTAAGGAAAAGTTGGAATTATCAGAGAAAACACTCGACTCCTCAATAAATCAAATTGGGGAACCACACCCTATATTCTTCCGCATCTCTTCTTGTGCCTTTTCCTTTGAAGATAACATTGCAGGAATGCTTATTACGTCCCTCCAATCCCATAAAAACTTGTTTGCAGAATCTTCATTACGCTTTATATCATCATCTTTTTGGTTCAGTGGATTTTTCTGAACAGGTGATCAAGTTATTTGGAATTATTAAACTATATATATAGAAATAAATATGGAACATATTTCATTTTATTTATTTAGTTTTGTAATGTGAGATATGCTCAATTCTTTAAATAACCCAAAAATGTACAAACCTTATATTATTAATATCTTTATACTACTTGCTTGTCGGGTTCTTACGCTGCTGGACGGGATCAGTTCACATAGGTGGGTTTTGTATGCAAAGACGGACCGAAAAAGGGATATTACTTATGTTGCTGGCCACTTGAAGTGACCAGAAGTTCTGTATGCAAAGGTGGGCTGCTTACCGGGATCAGTAAACAGAGTTGTATGCTAAAGTGATCGATAAAGCGAGGTTTACGACAACAACTTTGCTATATACGATTAAAAATGTTTTAATTTTTAATTTTTTTTTTTAATTTGATTTTTATTTTTAATTTTCTTTTTTTTTTAATTTCAAAATATTCAATTTTTTTTTTTAATTCAATTATTTTATTTTAAATTTAATTTGTTATAATTTTTTTTTTAATTTAAAATTAGAAATTTATTTTTTGAATTTATTAAATTTTAATTTGATTTAATATATTTTTTTTAATCTTTTGGTTTATTTATTTTTTTTCATTTTTAAAATTTATAAATTGTTTCATTTAGAAAAAAAAAAACACTAAATTTATGTATATTTGTTTTTTAAATATTTGCATGTCGTTTTTTAATTTTTTTTTGTTTTTTTAATGATAGTTTTTTTTTTTATTTTAATTTTTTTTTTCAATTTTAATTTTTTTTTTTTTTTTGTTAATTTTAAATTTGTCTTTTTTCTTATTATTATTATTATTAACTTTTTTTTTTGTATTTTAGTTTTTGTATTTAAATTTAAATTTTGCAATTTTAATTATTTTTAATTTTTCTATTTTATTTTATTTTATTTTTAATTATATGGTTTTTTTAATAACTTAGAAAAAAATGTTTTTGATTTTTTTTTTTAATTTTTTTGGTTCAATTTTTGCTTTTTTTCTTTAAATTATGTGTTTTTTTTTCAAATTTTCTCATTTCTTTTTATATAATTTTCGAATATTTTTGTTTTTTGTTTTTTGTTTTTTCTATTTATTTTTGTTAAAATTTTTTATTTTTACAACTTAATTTTTTATTTTTTTACATTTTTATTGGTTTTTTTTGTTGTTTATATATATATATTTTTATCTAAGTTTTGTGTTTTATTACCAACATGAAAATCACCACTCTAAAAAAAAAGGTTGATGCTGCATCGATACGTTTCAAAATTAGCATGAAATCACCGCTCTAAAAAAAAAAAATTGATGTTGCATCCATACGTTTCAAAATTAGCATGAAAATCACTAACATTTTAAAACAAATATTCATACTTCATAAATAAAATTATTAGAGTGTCAAAAATGTGCACAAAAAAAAAGGGGGGTGATTCTGCATCACCACTTTTCAAAATCGAGTGCTTTTTATGCTACCAAAAAAAAGTAGGTAATAGTGTGGTTACCTATTTCATCGGTAACAGTGTTAAAAGGCACATAATACGGAAGGTGGTATCTGGAAAATCGACTCCAATCAAAGGAAGCGACCAAACTACTTGGGGGGATACCATCAAACTAAGATGATTGTCCCCCTGTGTTACTAGAGCAAGAGGAGCATCCTCTGAGACGTCCATCATGGGAGTAGGAGGAGAAGTTTCTTGGACTACAGGTGTTATCACTCATATTTTCCTTGAAGTTTTTGAAAGAGGAAAGGGGTCCGAGGTAACCACAAACCAATTTTTTAGGTACGGAATCTAGCCAATCTGTATCCAGAGAGGGCTCTCTCTATAAAATTTAGCTTTATTTTTAGAAGATATTAGGCTAGTTATAACGTTCAGGGGTTTTGTTTGATTTTGGGTGGTGGAATTCGATAGATGAGGGAAAGATTGAGTAGTTCAGGCCATTGGGCTATGGAGTCAAAAATATGGCTTCACTGGATTAAGTTTCTAGACAAAATATGGTTTTACAGGGCAAGATAATCAAACAGAGAACAATTTTAGATTTAAAGTGAATGGAATGGATTTAAAATGGATGAAAGACCATTAAGAATCTTTCAACACATTCATAAGAGGGAAAATTGAGTGATTATTAACAAAGAGAAATTAAGAATTCTTTATTAAATAAAAAAAATGTTTAAACTAGAAAAACAGGAGCAATTAAGAATTCACTGTTTAAAACCCGTTTAGAAGAAAACATTTAGAATAACAATGATTGAAATCAGATTACACTTAAGTACCTTCTGATTTATTCCTTTTCATTAGTCATTCAGAAATGAAACACAATGATATAATAAAAAGGTATAAACACAAGGGAAAGATGACTTATTGATATGTAGTCTGACACATGAATCCTATAAAAAGTCTTTCGCTTCAATTCATCATCCAGCTTAGCCACAAAAAATTTCTCCGAAAGCACTTTATTCCAAATAGTCAATGTTACAGCAGAGTCTAAAAAATCCACCCTCAATACTCTGGTTGAGGGAGTATTTATACAAAAAGTTACAAAAAATATCTCATAACAACTTGAGATATTATCTAGGATGACTCATAAGTAAATTACAATAAAATAGAGACAGATGATCTCGTAGATAGGAAAGAATAAAAAATGATGTTGTGATGTTTCCTTCTTTTGAGAATGTACTGGAGGCAGGCCCTATGCTTTGGCTCATTGCTGTCCTTTTCAGTAACTTTGTGCTGGCTGATCCGTTTAACTGATACTCTTTGACTGCAGCTCTGCTACACTTTGACCTTTATTCATATTTTATCCTTTTTTATCCTGACTAACAGTAGTATATGATCAAAAATTTAGGTAAGGATAATTTTTACAAAAGTTCTAAGAGCTCTTCCCACCATTTATCTTCCAGAATCCTGGTTCTTTGCAACTTTCTGAGAGTTTCATCAATCTCTGTATACCTAAAGAAAGTAGGTTGAGCAGGGAACAAATGCTTTACTTCATGCTCAAGATAAAACAAATTTTCCAGTCTATTATGAAGATCTTTTCCTGTAGGCAATGATGTTGTCGATGAACTAGTTGAGGCATTGGCCTAAGTGTCAGCATACTTGTCCAATTTTTTAACATAACTTTCCAGGTCCATCAATTTATCTTCTGAAATGAAAGGACTGGGAAATCCTTTATTCAACAAAATGTCAAATCTTGTTCTGAAGGTAGTGATTTCTTCTTGCATGTCTGAGCATCTTCGTTCTAAATTCTGCATCAGAATTCTTTTGTTAAAAAATCTCTTTATTTCCAAAATTGTGCCTGTCCTGTCTTGAATGCCAAATTCTTCAAGTTGCTACTTGGTCTAAGTATTTAGAAAATGGATGAGTTCATTGGCTTCATCAGGCTTGTTCCCCAATTCTTCCCTTGCTGCTAGGACTTCTTCTATAACCAATTTGACTAAATCATTTTGTTCCTGCATTATTTGAATTGAGGGCCAGACATCCTTTAATGATTGGACGATGTTGTCCCAAAAAATTTCATTTATTTCCCTTAAAGGCTTCTCCAATGTGAGATCATTTTCCAATGCTTTGACTTTTTTTTCTAATTTGTTCACTTCTCTTGTTTTATCAGCAACACTCATTTTTGAAAGATCATATTTGTGTTCTAGAGTGGCCAATTGTTTCTTTGTTCTGTGGAGCTCTATGACCTGAAGTTTCATTTCTTCCATTGACTTTGTTATTTCATCAGTGTTCAAATTTACAGTGTTTCCCTGTGACAATTCTGCTCGCTGACCTGTTGTTGTTGTACCTGTCACTACTCCTGCTGTAGATACTGGAATATTTTTCTGTTTGTCTTTCAATGCATTCTCAAGCTCTTTTTCAGTTGCATTAAGTTGCTCATTCAATTTTAAGAGCAAATCCATTAGTTCTTCCTTAGAATTTTTCTTGATGATTTCTGCAGTCTGTGGATGTCTTGAGGCTGGTAATTTCAGTTGTTTTCTCAGAGCTGCAATATCATCATCTTTTCTCTTGATCAAAGCTTCAATACCTTTCACATCTTTAGGATTATGGCCCAAACCAATGATTATTTCCTCCAAAATTTTTATTCTATTATCCTTAGCCTGGGAGGAGGCTTTTTCAAGCTGCAACTGTGTATTAGTTTTGTCCAAAGAATCCTGCAACTTATGAGCCATTATTGATTTATCCTTCAGAGTAGAATAAATCATCTCACTTGTTTGCTTGTGTAGCTCAATTTGGTCTAAAGGATGGATATCCTTTGCTAAGACTTCAAAATTAGTTCTAATGTAATCTGCAGCTGTCTGAGGCTGTTGCATCTTGGGCTTGAAATGGCTCATTAACATTTTACCCTATTGGATGTCATAGGCTGACATCAATCTTTCTTGATTTTTTGGAGCCATCTTCAAAGATTGGTTGTACACTTGAAGTCTAAGTGGATCATTCCTGGTCTTTATATTGATGAATGTTCTTTTTATGTCCCGGGCATATTTTACTAGAGGTTTGAAAGAAGATATTTCTGCACTTTGTTTCCTATGTAGTTCATTTCCTTGAAAATTAGTAGATGTCTCACTACCTGTACCTATTTGCTGACTGTCATCTCTTCCCTGGCTATCAGGGATTTCCTGAACTGATTCAACTTCTGGAAGAGGAGTTAATTTCTACCTTTTAACACCTTCTTGTTCAGAGGAGCCACCAAAAGGAGTAGCTGATTCAGCCTCTCTCTTTTTTCTTTTTTCTACATTCAGAGGAGTTTTTAAAATTGAAATTTCTGGCTCATTGATCTGAGTAGGAGGAATCTGTACTTTATCCTATCCTTTAGAAGTCTGAGGTTGTTCTGTCATTGTGAATGTTTCAATTACTTGTATATCAGGCTCCTTTTCTTCTCCTTTAGATTCTACTGCCACTGTACTAATCTCCTGCAAATTTTGTTGTGAAGTCCCGGCAGAAGAAGGACCAAAACCTGGTATCTGAACCTGTTCAAAAGAGTCTAGGTCAAGTATCTTTTCAATATCTTTCATCACATTTTCAACATTGACCTGCTCACTATCTTTTTCAATCAATGTCCCTTCCACCCATTCATCCGTATTGGCATATTGTTCTATTTCTGGGATTCTTTGATGGATGTATGGTGATAGTTTATTTTTCATTCTTCTATCATAGATAAATTTGTTTGGATCATAAGGCGCCCAGTAGAAAATCTTTTGTAGTCTGAGATAGTCTTCTAAAATTATTTCGGCTTCCTTTCCAGCTTCCCTAGAGTTACAAATAAAGGGACCTAATTGGCTTTTGATCCTGAGTTGAGCCTTTTTCTTTGCATTGCAGAAATGAACTATATCTAAATTAATCATCTGCCTAAAATACTCTAATGCAAAGAGTCTCATTGGGACATATTTTGGCAATTTGAATGGGCATAACTCACATCCATATATTCTGATCTCTGTGTGGTTTTGATATAGATACCAGTCACCTATCTTGTACTGCTTTGAGAGCTGAAGGATTTTCTTGATGTCATTATTTACCCTAGGAGGAGAGACTCCTGTCAACAAGGTGGTTGCAGGATGTACAAAAAGGTCAAAAAACTCATTATAAGAATAAGGAGAATCAGGGGAATTATGAGTAATGGCAGACCAAAAGATGACTGACCTAGGATTCCCTTTGGCATCAAGTTTCTTAACATAAAAAGGGAAATTCTCTGATTGAAAGTAAATCATGAGGTGATATATGACAGAAGAATACTTGAACACTCTCTCATTCCCTAATCTCATGAACTGATCATGGATTTTTTCAGAAATATAAGATGCAAAATCGTACTTGACAGCAGGAGGCTGTCTAGGGGTAAAAATAGATAACAATACTAGGGTTAATTGATCAACATACTCACTAGTATTGAAGCCCATTATAGAAGATATCATGTTCAGAATAAGTCTGCATACATCAGTAAAAAAACTATAAACATAAGGGGGAGGGTTTTTAGGCTGATGTTCTGTTAACATGAAGGTTTGGCATAGGCGGTTTAACTCTTCATGGGATAAATTGGTAGATTTCTCAAGTAATTCAGCCATGGACAGGGGAGTGAGGGCTTGACGAGGTTGGAATTGTATCATTTCATTTATGGACTGAGTAGTTATTAGGAAAAGGACATTTTTATTTTGGGATAAAACTGCTCGTTGGTCGGGATCATAGTTTGCATCGAAGTAATGGATTAACTCGGGAAAAATGTGGACCGAGGGGAGAAGGTACATGGGAAGATTGGATTCCCAAATTCCAAAGATGTCAAAACCATTCAAATAATTGTCTCTGCAGTGGCAAAATATTCGAAGAGGATTCTCATTGAGAAGCAGGTCTTTAATTTGAAAATCCATATCGGCTAAAGGAAAATAATCCAAGTCCTTGTGAGGGGCATTGAGGGGCATGAAATTCAGAGCTACAGGAACTTCCATTTCTGGTTCTTGTGGATTCAGAAATGGAAATTCAGGGTTTTCGTGGAAAAGGGGTACAATTACAGGTTTTGGAGATGTAATTGCAGTTCTAGGAATTAAAACATATCAAATTGAAGTTCTTTTCAGACCTTATTGTGAAATTAAAACCAGAATCATGAATTTTTTCAGAGTTTAACGAAAAATTAGAGTAAATACCTGTTTACGAAAAATGAATAGCGATTAAATAGGTACACGCTATGGAGACTGAACTTTGAATTACTTGTCAGCAATTGTTTTCAGCAAGGTAATGGTTGACAGCTTCGACAGTCGATTTTTGAAATTTTTTGCATGGGATACTGGTTAGCGCAGGAAATAATGAAAATGACGCGGGCGTATTTGATTTATTTACAAAGTCAAAAGGGTGGCAGGTTTTGATTGATGACGTCAGCAAGTACGGAGGCTTCGTCATAGAGGACAGGCGGTAAGCGGTTTCCATCGCACCGCTTTTGAGGCAAGGTGGTTTTGGGCGGAGGGGCAGCAATTCTATACGATGAACGACGCGTGGCTTTGTACGGTTTGGAAAACCACTTGGCCATCGCGTGTTATCTTTAGTACGTGGATGGATAGCGATATGGATTATAGCCGTAGATCTTGGATCAGTCGATTGGACGGTCATCGTGATGTGGAAATGACGAGAATTTAACAGGCGGGGCCGACGCAATTATTTGTTAATTAATCTTATCGGGGGCATTTTTATTGGCGGAGTTAGGCTATTAATTAATCATGAGGATTAATTAATTCCTTTTTAAAATGTGGACAAGTGATCGGGGAAGGAAAAGACGCAAGGGATGGGTTATTTGAAGTTTGGTTTAAATTAAACTTCGGGTTTATTTTTGTTTTAAACACATATAACATATGTTTAAAGGTTTTTTCATATATTTTTTATTATATGGTAATTAAACCAAAGCGATTTGCTTACCATAGGGGCGGGAATAATATAAATATATATTTTAGTCAAAGGGAGTATATTGGGGTTTTTTTTTTTAACATGTGGGGATAAAATACTTTGACTAAAATTATAATAAATGGGTTTTTGGGTATCTTATAAAGAAGGAGTTATATAATAGGAGAAGGTTATTTTCATAGGGATTTAAATAATAAATTAGAAATTAATATGGAAATGAACTAAAGCGCTAAGTATAAAACATTAGAATAATGTATTTAACTTATGCTTGCATGAAAAGGTTTTTATGGAATATTGCATGAGTTTCCTAAGTAAAATGGGATTTTACTTAGGAAAAGATTTTTTAGAAATGAATGAGTGTGATAATGAATGATTTTGAGTACTTAGGTTTTTCCAATCATTGGGCCGAGGGTCCGGTCCCTCCAAAAGTCAAGGAAATGCCTTGAGCCCCTTTAATTGTCAAATACCTTAATACTTAAGGGAAATTAGTGAAATGTTTAGGGAAAAATGAGAAGGGAAGTTAATAATTTGACTTTGTCTTGCTTGCAATGCTTCCAATGTATTGTCTGCCTTTGCACTTGTGATGAAAGTTAAAATTTTAACCATCTAAAGCCATCATTCATCACATGTAATTCAACAACATCATCTACCTACCCTACCTACTTTACCCTACCATTTTTTATTCTTTATTAGGGTGCACTTAGACTGGCAAACCCTCATCAAACTTTTTCTTTTACATATGAAAATCTATCTAGTTCTAACCTTATTACATCCAAGGGCTCAGCTTAAACTATTGAGCTCATTTTATTTACTCTACCTATCTACTTATCTGCCAAGATTAAATAGTTTGGTCATATATTTATTCTCTATTCTACAACATGAAATTGAAAAATGAATGAGTCAAGTTTAAACAGTTTGAATCTTCATAAATTGTGGAAAAAGTTTCACAAGCTGCACACAATTGCTTATTACAGAAAATGAAATAGTAGTGGCATTTAGATTTGCACACTTTCCTTGGCCTTTCTTTTGGTGGGGTTCATTTTCTTTCACTTTTTTGGCCATTTTATTCTTTTCACCCTTTTTTTTTTCTTTTAGGTTATACCCTCTTTACATTTTTTAAATTTTTTGATTTTTTGAAAATATGGAAACCTTTGCAACAAGAAAAGGTATGAACATATTACATGGTTCATCAAGTCAATCATGAAATATGACACCTATTGGTATAGGAGTCTAACAACAGGGATAGAAGAATCCTTCTCAAAGTCTAAAGAATATGAAGAAACAAGAAGAACATGGGGGGGATTAGACCGAATCTCAATGGAAAAGACCTGATGCACCAGAGATGGGGTGAGATCGACTGATTCCTTGGCCAATGGTTGGTCAGGAACAGATTCCTGAACTTGAATTTCTGGGGGAGCAGGATCAAGCAAGGATGACGCTTGATCGATCGTGGAATTAACTAGCGAAGGACTCGAGGAAAGCTTCTGGTAACCAGTCGGAAGGCAGGGTGCAGAAATAGTGGAGTTTTCCAACACTCTCTTGGCTTCATCCATATATAGACAAAGGTGAATGGGATGATGCCTTTCACACAACTTACAGGGATTGGTAATCTTGCCCTGTTTTTTATGAGCCTTATCAGAGCTAGTAAAAGATGTGCTAGCAATATGACTTCTAGAAGACAACGGCGGGCGGCCATCAGACCATGCTTCAAGTACCTTGGGAATAACAGGGTAGTCTCGAAGCAAATGTTTACCCTTGCAGAGTATGCAAGGGAATTTTCCCTTTCATGGAAGTTCAGACAGTTCTGCAATGGATGGTTTCCTCAGTGCAGTAGTTGCAGTTTTATTCTCTCGTTTATCTGACTTCTTCTTCTTGGTATTTTTCTTCTTCTTCTTAGCCACCTAGTTACTGTAATCCAGACTTTCACCAGGCGAAGTAGAAGAGGAGGACGAGGAAATAGGTGAAGAAGGGGAGAGGTCCACCTTAGAAGTAACATGATGTTGTTCAGGAGGAGGAGATGGCTATACGGTGGATGGAACACTCGGGACCACCGAGGTCGAAAATAACCATACAGGCAATCCAACAGTTAAACCAGGCAGGGAAAACGTTGCCATATAAGGAGCACGAACATTCCCAAAATCAGGAAAAGAACTAGGATTCCCTTTGGAAGGGGTTCCTGGGTTAGTGAACTCCGGAAACGTTGCCATCGAAAACAACTCAAAACAACACCCTAAGGAAACTAACTTTAACCAAGAATATTTCGTAGGTAGTTAATTTTTTAAGACATTGAAACAAAACTATATTGTTTCATATTTTAAGAGTCGAGAAATAGGAAAAAGGTGACTCTATCTCTTTTAGTTTTAAGCAAGTGTGAAAGGACAAGTGCTCAATGATATTTTCAAATTTATGGAGTCAATAAAGATCGAAAATGACTGCTTAGGTAGTCTAGGTAAAAGGGTGTACTAGGTTCCCGTGAAATGCCATATACACCTTGGTTATAAAATGAAAGAGAAATCAACCAAGGACTTGACGTACGTGTAGGTAGTCTACCCGAATGTTGTGTTCAATGTATCACGGTTATAAGGCGGCAGACTCGGCTTCCTACGGATAAAATGATTGCAACCTAGAGGGGTCTCCCTTTATATACTCGATGGTACGAGGAGCACAAGTCTGTACTAGCGTTGTTTGAAGCCAAATGGCGAACGACAGCTGCTAGGTTTAAAGACGCCAGAACACGTCTCTAACTTAGACCACTAAATATTGCATTAAGTTTCAATGTTACCTTAGATTAATTCAGTAAATTTTAAAGTTGATCTTCAATTTACGTTTCAATTCCAAGGTCCTACCAAATGTTGAATCTCACAAATACCTGAATGAAAGCTACATGCCATAAGACACCATTTTGTTCAATGAAGAGCTATCTATGAGAGAGTTAGAGATTTCAAGCGATAGCTACGATAAATCATGCGAAGACATCCACCACAATGCTTGATGTGAGCTAATGAAACTGAAAAAACTCTTCCCTAGAATTATATAATGCGAGAAATGTAAAAGATTTTCCAATTTCCACTATGCTAATCAAGAATACGAAAGATTTTTTTGTGTTTTTCAATATATCAGAGAAAGCACACTAAATGATATGAAAAATAAATCAAAACACTGATTTTGAGAATGGTGAAGCGAGAGCTAAAACAAAAGAATTTCTCTCAACTGAAAAAAAGCAAGGCAAGACTCAAACTAGTGACGAAATCCTTCAAATCAAAGGAAGATCTCAAAAGAGACCCAAACAAGCTGTGTAATCTAGGCTTGGAGTGAAAAGATTAAAACTGAATGAAAGAGAGGACAATCACAAAATTAATGCAATCACTCAAATGGATCCAAGAAGCTTAATGCAAAGAAGCAGAAACAAAGTTGACTGGGAAACCAAGGACCCGAAACTCCCACGGGAGGCTCAGCAGGCTAAAGCACCTAGAAAACCTAGGGTTGAAAAGCAAAAATGATAGAAAAGGGAAAAAAATTGAAGGAAAAGGGTTGATCTCAGTAAAAAAATACTCTAAAGCACTCAACAAGTCAGAAAAAACAACCCAGGGTCAAAGCTCAGGCTCAAAAACTCCAAAACCAAGCAAACCACAAACCAAGCGCACCTGTCTGGCTATAATATGCACAAAACAAGGAATGGAGTGGTTAATGAACTAGCAACTCACGGCCATTGGTGTGAATTTCAGGCAGGAAAACGCACCAAGAAGGTTTACTTAGATAAAAAGGAAAAATTAACAAACAGAGAGAGGCTTCATCTCCAGGGGGCTGAACAGGGGTTTCAAACCAAGAAAGATGAACCAGGAAGGAAAACTAGACAAACAAGAAGCCAAAACACAACCCAATGGGAGAGGGACTAACTCACACTGTTCCCCAGTGGAGTTTCCAATTTTTTGGAGAGTTAATTCCCCTCTACGAACAGAGGCGATCCCACTAGCCCTAGAGTGGGTCTAGTAACAAACAAAACATGCTATGATATCAATTCCTAGTTACAAAAGACAAAGCTACGTTAGATAGCCTACCTCAAGTCCTACGCTGCTGTTGTCGAAGAAGAAGTGTTGCTTCCCATTCCTAGCTTAACAAATCACAATCCTTACACTCACCACGTCCGGACACCTGTACACATGCAAAGAAGAAACAACGGCATACAACGTAATAATTCAAACATGTAACTATTAATCGGTCGGAAAAGATTGAATCAAATTTCATTACAAAGATAAGAAATACAACAGTGGAACCAATAACATAGTCGAGCATATATTAAAATGTGAAAGAAAGATTACAGACGAGTTCCAATGTCGTGCTTTTCCTTTGGCAGGGCTTCCAGTGGAGTGTGTCTCACAAATCTTGTCGAGAATTTAGACAAGGCTCTCTCTCTTACGGGGTTCTCCTTAGCTCTGCCTTTAATAGTCGCTCTATATTTTTATTCCCAAATGTTCAGCTAGGTTGAAAATAGATAGGGCAGGCTTTTATAGAGGGAGAAGGAGAGGTTAGGCTCCCTATAATAATGGGGGAGAGTCATATCTCTCAGGAAGGTTCCATGAGAGGTGGAAAACCTCTTCCTAAACAAGAAGATCCGAAGCCAAACAACCCAACCTCTTTTTCATGATTCATTCCCGAGATGGTTAAAGGAAACTTCCACCTCAATTTGCTAAAAAACATTCCAAAACAAGTTGGTGTGGGTACAACACAGGGACAGAGTGCTAGTTGGCATGCCCACTAGTGTAAATTTTCCCCATTGGCGCGAGGGATGAACTGGCTACTCGCGCCAATGCTAAAACCATGTTTTTAGGGCTTTTCTGAGGAAATGTTCTCAAGGATAATTATTGCCCTTATGTAGAAGGATGTCATCAAGGTGTTTTCAGGACATTTTACTGTTCACAGGTCACGGGAATAGTCCTCACATGTACAGGACGAGGGATTTCAGGGACAGTGAAAAATTGTTGTGTAACAAAGGATAAGGGTTTGGTCAAGGTTAGGGTTAGGTTATAGTTAAGGTCAGGTTAAGGTTAAGGTTACAATTAGGTTAAGTTTAAGGTTAGTTTAAGGTTAAGGTTAAGGGTAAAGATAAGGCTATGGTTAAGGTTATATTTAGGGTTAGGTTATAGTTAAGGCTAAGATTAAGGTTAAGGTTAGGTTAAGGGCAAAGTTAAGGTTAAGGTTTGGTAAGGTTAAGGTTAAGGTGACGGTTAAGGGTAACGTTAAGGGTAAGGTTAAGGTTAAGGTTACATTTAGGTTAAGGTTAGGTTAAGGTTAAGGGTTTGGGATGGTTAAGGTTAAGGTTAAGGGTTTGGTCAAGGTTATGGTTAGGTTATAATTAAGGTAAGGTTAAGATAAAGTTAAGGGTACGGGTTTATTAAGGTTAAAGTTCATTTTAAGGTCAAGGTCAAGGTAAGGTTAAGGGTAAAGTTTAGCTTAACCTTGACCTTGACCTTGACCTTAACCTTGACCTTGACATTGACTTTAACCTTAACCTTAACCTAAACTTAACCTTAACTTTAACCTTAACCTTTACCTTTACCTTAACCATACCTTGACCTTAACCTTAACCTAACCTTAAACTTAACCCTAACCTTAACATTGACCTTAACATAACCATTAACCTGAACATTAACCTTAACCTTAACCATAATCTTAACGCTAACCTTATCCTTAATCTTAACCTTGACTTTACCCTTCACGTAACCTTAACCTTCACCTTAACCTTAACCTTAAACCGACTAAACCTGTATCCTTAACCTTACCCTTAACTATAATCTAACTCTAACCTTGACCAAACCCTTAACCTTAACCTTAACTTTAAACTTAACCTTCCCCTAACCTTAACCCTAACCTTAACCTTAACTTTACCCTTAACCTAAACTTAACCTTAACTTTACCCTTAACCTAATCTTAACCTTAATCTAACTTTAACCTTACCCTTAACCTTGACCTTAACCTTAACTTAACCTAACCTTAACTATAACCTAACCCTAACCTTCACCAAACCCTTAACCTTAACCTTATCTTAACCATAACCTAACCTTAACCTTAACCTTAACCTAACTATAACCTTACCCTTACCCTTAACCTTGACCTTAACTATAACCTAACCCTAATCTTGACCAAACCCTTAAAATGAACCTTAACCTAACCCTAACCTTGACCAAACCCTTAATATTAACCTTAACCTTATCCTTAACCTTAACCTAATATTAACCTTAACCTAACTGTAACCTTAACCTAACCTTAACCTTACCCATAACCTAACCCTAAACTTCACCAAACCTTAACCTTAACCTTAACCTTCCCATAACCTTATCCTTGACCTTAACTATAACCTAACCTTAAACTTGACCAAACCCTTACCGATAACCTTAACCTAAACCTAACCTTAACCTTAACCTTATCCTTATCTTAACCTTAACCTTAACCTTAGCCTTAACCGTAACCTTAAGGTTAAGGTTATGGGTAAGGTAAGGGTTAAGGTTAGGGTTAGGTTATAGTTAAGGTCAAGGTTAAGGTTAGGTTAAGGTTAAGGTTACGGGTTTAGTGAGGTTAAGGTTAAGGTTAAGATTAGGTTATGGGTAAATTCAAGGTTAAGGTTATGGTTATGAGAAGGTTAAGGTTAAGGTTATAGTTAAGGTTAAGGTTGGGTTAAGGTTAAGATAAGGTTAAGGTTATGGTTACGTTAAGGGTAAAGTCAAGGTTAAGGATAGGTTAAGGTTAAGGTTAAGGTTAAGATTAGGTTAAGGGTAAAGTTATGGTTAAGATTAGGGTTAAGGTTAAGGTTAGGTTAAGGTTAAGGTTACAGGTAAGGTTATAGTTAGGTTAAAGTTAAGGTTTAGGTTACGTTAAGGTTAAGATTAGACTAATGTCCTTAACTTTATCATTAACCTTAACCTAACATTAACCTTGACCTTGACCTTAACCTTAACCTTACCTTAACCTATCTTTAACCTTAACCTTAACCTTACCTTAACCTAACTTTAACCTTAACCTTCCCATAACCTTAACCTTTACCTAACATTCCCATAACCATAACCTTAACCTTAACCTTACCCATAACCGTCACCTTAACCTTAACCTTGACTTTACCCTTAACCTAACCTTAACCTTAACTATAACCTAACCCTAACACTAACCTTAACTAAACCTTACTTTACCTTACTTTACCCTTAAGGTTAAGGTAAGGGTAAGGTTAAAGTTAAGGTTAAGGTTAAGATAAGGTTAAGGTTAGGTTAACCTTAACCTTAACTTTAACCTTAACATTAACCTTAACCTGAATAAACCCAAACTTTACTCTTAAGGTTAAGATAAGGGTAAGTTTAAAGTGAAGGTTAAGGTTAAGATAAGGTTAAGGTTAAGGTTAAGGTTATGGGATTAGTTAGGTTAAGGTTAAAGTTAAGGTTAAGGTTAAGGTCAAGGGTTTGGGAAGGTTAAGGTTAAGGGTAAGATAAGGTTAAGGTTAAGGTTAAGGTTAAGGTTCAGGTTAGGTTAAGGTCAAGGTCAAGGTCAAGGTTAAGGTTAAGCTCAAGGTTAAGGTTAGGTTAGGGTCCAAGTTTAAGGTTAGCTTAAGGTCCAAGTTACGGGTTTAGTAAAGTTAAGGTTATGCTAAGGTAAATTTTAAGGTTAAGGTTACGTTAAGGTAAAGGTTATGGTTAGGGTTAGGGTTAAGGTTAAACTCAAGCTTAAGGTTAGGTTAATGTTATGGTCAAGGTTAGGGTTATGTTATAGTTAAGGTCAAGGTTAAGATTAGGTTAAGGTTAAGGTTATAGTTAAGGTCAAGGATAAGGTTAATTTTATAGTTAAGTTCAACATTAAGGTTAAGGTTAAGGTTAGGTAAAAGTTAATGTTAATGGTAGGTTATAGTGAAGGTTAATGTTAAGACCCATAACCTTAAACCTTAAACTTAACCTTATGTTAACCTTAACCTTTACCTTAACCTAACTTAATCTTAACCTTAAATTGACCCTTATCCTCACATTAACCATAACCTTAACCTAACCTTAACCTTAACCTTACCGTTAACCTTATCTTAACCTCGCCTTAACAATAACCTTAAATATAACCTAACCCTAACCTTGACCAAAAAATTAAAATTAAACTTAACCTTAACGTAAACTTAACCTTAACTAAACCCTTATACTTAACCTTAACCTTAACATTAACATTAACCTTAACCATAACCTTACCCTAACCATAACCTTAACCTTACCCTTAACCTTGACCTTATCCTTACCCTGAACCTTGACCTTGACCTTAACCTCACCTTAACCTTAACCTTAACCTTAACCTAATGCTAACCTTGACCTTGACTTTACCCTTAGCCTAACCTTAGCATCAACCTTCACCTTAACCTGACTAAAACCATAACCTTAACCTTAACCTAACCTTAACCTTGACCTTAACTATAACGTAACCGTAACTTTGACCAAAGATTAACCTTAACCTTAACTTAACATTAACCTTAACCTTAACCTTCCCATAACCTTAACCTTAACCTTAACCATAACCTAACCTTAACATTGAGCTTAACTATAACCTGACCCTAACCTTGACCAAGCCCTTAACCTTAACCTTAATCTTAACCTTAACTTTAACCTTTACCTAACCTTAACCTTAACCTAACCCTAACTTTACCCTAACCTTAACGCTAAAAATAACCTTAACTTTACCCTTAACCTAACCTTAACCTTAACCTTAACCTAACATCAACCATAACCTTAACCTAACCTTAATGTTAACCTTACCCTTAACCTTATCTTAACCTTACCTTAACCATAACCTTAACCTTGACATTAACTATAACCTAACCCTAAGCTTAACTAAACCCTTAACCTTATATTTACCCTTAACCTAAACATAACCTTAAACTTAATCAAACCTTTAACCTTAACCTTAAGATGAACCTTAACCTTAATCTTAACCTTAACCTAACTTTAACCTTTACTTTATCCTTAACCTTAACCTTAACCTGACTAAACCAGTAACCTTAACCTTAACCTAACCTTGGCCTTAACTATAACCTAACCCTAACCTTGACTTTACCTAACCAAAGTTAAGGTTAAGGTTACGGTTAAGGTAAAGGTTAAGATAAGGTTAAGGTTAGGTTAAGGTTACGGGTTTAGTCAGGTTAAGTTTAAGTTCAAGGTTAAGGTTAATGGTTTGAGAAGGTTAAGGTTAAGGGTAAGATAAGGTTAAGGTTAAGGTCAGGTTAAGGTCAAGGTCAAGGTTAAGGTTAAGTTTGAGGTTAAGGGTAAAGTCAAGGTTAAGGTTAAGGTGAAGGTTAAGGGTAAGGTTAGGTTATAGTTAAGGTTAAGGTTAGGTTAAGGGTAAAGTCAAGTTTAAGGTTAAGGTGAAGGTTAAGCGTAAGGTTAAGGTTAAGGGTTATGCCCTGACTTTACCCTTAACCTAACCTTAACTTTCAGTATAACCTAACCCTAACCTTGACCAAACCCTTAACCTAACCTTAACCTTAACATTAACCTTCCCATAACCATAACCATAACCTTAACCTTAACCTTAACCTTTACATTCACCTTAAGGTTAAGTTTTGGTTAAGGTTAGGGTTAGGTTATAGTTAAGGTTAAGGTTAAGGTTAGGTTAAAGTTAATGTTAAAGGTTTGGTTAAGGCTAAGGTTAAGGTTAAGGTTAAGGTTTAAGGTTAAGGGTAAAGTTAAGGTTAAGGTTAAGGGGTTAAGGTAAGGTTAAGGTAAAGTCAAGGTTAAGGTTAAGGTTAAGGGGGTAAGGTTAAGGTTAAGGTTAAGTTAAGGTTAAGGTTAGGTTAAGGTTAAGTTAAGGGTAAAATCAAAGTTAAGCTTAAGGTTAAGGTGAAGGTTAAGGTTATAGTTAAGTTAAGGTTAAGGTTAAGGTTAAGGTTATGGTTAAGGGTAAGGGTAAGGGTAAGGGTAAGGATAAGGTTATGGTTAAGGTTACGTTAAGGGTAAATTCAAGGTTAAGGTTAGGATAAGCTTAAGATTAAGATTATGGTTAAGATAAGGTTAAGAGTAAGGTTAAGGTTAAGGTTAGGTTAAGGTTATGGTTAAGGTAAGGTTAAGAGTAAAGTTAAGGTTAAGGTTAGGTTAAGGTTAAGATAAGTTTAAGGGTAAGGTTAAGGTCAAGGTCAAGGTCAAGGTCAAGGTTAAGGTTATGGTTATGGTTATGGGAAGGTTAAGCTTAAGCTTAAGCTTAAGATTAAGGTTATGGTTAAGGTTAGGGGAAGGTTAAGGTTAAGGTTAAGATAATGTTAAGGTTAAGGTTTGGTCAAGGTTAGGGTTAGGTTATGGTTAATGTTAAGTTTAGGTTCAAGGTAAAGTTAAGGTTATGGTTAGGGTAAGGTTAAGGTTGATGGTAAAGATAAGGTTACGGTTAAGGTTAAAGGTCAAGGTTAAGGTTAAGTTAGGTTAAGGTAAGGTTAATTTTATGGTTAGGTTAAGGTTAAGGTTAGGTTAAGTTAAGGTTAAAGTTAAGTTTAAGATTAGGTTAAGGTTAAGGTTAGGGTTAAGGTTAGGGTTAAGGTAAGGGGAAGGTTAAAGTTAAGGTTAAGGTTACGGTTAAGGTTGCGTTAAGGTGTAAGTTTAGGGTAAGGTTAAGGTTAAGGTTAAGGTCAAGGTAAATGTTAAGGTTAAGTTAGGTCAAGGTTAAGGTTAAATTTATGGTTATGGGAAGGTTAAGGTTAAGGTTAAGGTAAGTTTAAGGGTAAGGGTTTGGTCAAGGTTAGGGTTAGGCTATGGTTAAGGTCAGGTTAAGGTTAAGGTTAAGGTTAAGTTAAGGTCAAGGTTAGGTTAAGGTTAAGGTTAAGGGAAAACATAAGGTTATTGTTAAGGTTATATTTAGGGTTAGGTTATAGTTAAGGTTAAGGTTAGGTTAAGGGTAAAGTTAAGGTTAAGGTGATTTTTAAGGTGAAGGTTAAGGGTAAGGTTAAGGTTAAGGTGACGTTAAGGTTAAGTTTAGGTTAAGGTTAAATTTAAGGGTTTGGTCAAGGTTAGGGTTAAGTTATAGTGAAGGTCAAGGTTAAGGTAAGGTTAAGGGTAAATTTTAGGTTAACCTTGACCTTGACCTTAAATATAACTGTTGAGGAGGTAAATTCCCTCTGCGGATAGAGGCGATCCCTACTAGCCCAGCAGGGGTCTAGCAACAATCAAATAATGTTATGACGCAAGCTCCTAGTTACGAATGAAAAGACTAGGAATAGAAGCCTACCTGGATTCCAACGCTATGATATGAAGAAGAAGCGTCCCCGTTCCTCAGCGTCGGCAGATCACAATCCCTCCACGATCTCCGCGGATGAACACCTGCACATGGAAGAAACGAACAGATACAAGCATAAAATCCGGCACACGTAACTAAAAATCAGTCAGAAAGGATGTTACTCGCATTAACATGATGGAAAACGGAGTGGAACCATAATCATAATCATCTATTAAATAATAAACGAAGAGAGATTACAACCAAGTTCTGACGTCGTGATCTCCTTCGGACGGGTCTCCGGTCGTCCACGTCTCGCAAAGCTCACCAAGGAAAGGGAAAACCTCTCCGGAGTCTCTCGACAATGGTCTCCTTACTTGAGTCGGCCTTAAGGGAGAAAGAGGATTCTTTACAGCACAAAGGCTCTTGGGAATATGGAGATTCAAAGCTTAGGCACTTCAAGACTAGCTTGCCATGGAATTGAGCAGGCTTTTATAGATGGGGAAGGAGGGAGTTGGGATCCCTATTATTATGGGATTGGCCCTATCAACAAGGAAGGTTCCATGGGAGGTGGCAAAACCACTTCCCCTCCATAGAACTCCTGCAGCCAAACCTCCCAACTCAAGATAGGCGATGGTTGGTGAGTTTGTTGGAACTCAACTTCCGCCATCCATATTTAAAAAACAGTCCCTAAAATGGGTGGCGCGACTGCTGCTCTATGACAGAGCGCCAGGTGGCGCGACCTCTTTGCGGGATTTTCCCCATTGGCGCGAGTACTAAACTGCCTGCCCGCGCCAATGCCAAAAGGGATGTTTTTCATGATTTTTGCAAGGAG